>JASAMV010009119.1:0-20977 GCA_030248065.1 Rhynchonema sp. JSB1_4
TGGTGGGAGGCAACCAAAAATCAAGCTACAGTATAGTGCAGTAAGCAACTAATAATGTTTAAATATTAAACAAAATGCACGTAGATGTACTAAGCGCGGGATGTTTTTGCCAATTTGGGGCAAAAATAACGATTTACTGCCATTTTGAGTCAAAAATCTCCATTTTGGGGTCGATTATTGTTGATGAAAGATAGATTTTTCCCAGAATTTGTTGATGATAGATAGATTAGCCCAAAAGTGTTGACGATAGATAGATGAAATCAAAAAGTGTTGACGATAGATAGATGAATTTGGGGGGACGCCCCCACCCCTCCCTCCCAAGTGCTACCCTGCCCTCCAGGATGGTTGCAAGGTACCTACCAGAGGTGGGAACCGGGTCGTGTCGGGATGGTCGGCCCGAAAAGGCCCGACATCATCGAATTTCAATAAAAAAATCGTGACTTTTTACGGTAAATTGGACAAAATTTCTTGCGACTCAGCAGCTTAGGACCGACTTCCATGATTTTCAGGTATTTTTAAACAAAAAACTGTAATTTTTGCAACAAAATTTCTTCAAGATATCATCTTTTTTCAATGTCGGGCCGGGCCGACCTCAGGACCTCGTCGGGCCCGGCCGGGCCGAGGTAACCCGGCCCGATTCCCACCTCCGGTATCTACCCTTCCCCACCAAGGGTTCCTTGCAAGGTACGTACCCCTTTGGGGGATCCCCTTTTCCCCCAGCCGCTACAGTGTTAGGGAGGGACGTCCCCCTCCCCTCCAGTAATTACACTGCATCTATCTATCGCCAACAACTTCTGGGAACAATCCATCTATCGTCAACGCCCTGACCAAGCACTAACACTAATTTACCCTCCGGGTGCACTAATTTCCTCAATTTTTGCCTAAAATAGGCATTTTTAGGCCGAAAATGTGTGGTTTTTAGGTTGCTGTTGTCAAAAGTCGCCTAAATACCCTTTTTATGAAGAATTTTTTCCAAAAACGGGAAAAAATGGGTCAAATTTTCTGAATCAAGAAGTGACTTTTTCCTGAATTTGGGTCTTCCCCCCAAGTGTAGTGGCAGGCAAATGGTAATCTATACCCCAAACCCAGCTATCTATGTCTACCATGTCCGGACATCAACGAAAAAGTGTTGATGTTGTGCTGAAATGGCTAAGCTGCTGAATCGCAAGGAATTTTGTCCAATTTACCGTAAATGTCACGATTTTTTTATTCAAATTCGATGATGTCGGGCCTTTTCGGGCCGACCATCTCGGCCCGGCCCGGCCCGAACCGGCCCGGCCCGACCTGATTCCCACCTCTGGTAGGTACCTTGCAACCAGAGATGGCGGACCCTCCGTTTTTTTTCTGAGGGGGAGATAGTGTACCCCCGACGGGGGAAGGGGGAAGACCCAAATTCGGGAAAACGTCACTTTTTGAGGCAGAAAATTTGACCTATTTTTGCCCATTTTGGAAAAAATTCTTCATAAAAAGGGTATTTTGGCGATTTTTGAGAACATTGACCTGAAAATCACACATTTTTGGCCTAAAAATGCCCATTTTAGGCCTAAAAATGCCTATTTTAGGCAAAAATTGGGGGAGATAGTGTACCCGGAGGGCATAGTTTTTTTAGACACTTTTTAGGTGCAATTTGCACCTAAAAAATCAGAATTGCACCTAAAAATTCAGGGTTAGGTGCAAGGTTGCACCTAAAATTTTGGGCCCTTATTTGCTTAATTTAGCATTTATACAGCATCTTTTAAGGTTGGAAAGCTTAGAAACAAAAAAAATGCGCTGCGCGACTTTTCATTCCTTCCAATAAATTCCATCGAAGCATTTGGTCGACATCGACAAAAAATATTGATCTGATTGATTGATTTCGTACACAGTTGGTACCTGGTGTGCTGGTGATAAAAACAAATACATGCTGTACTAGGATCAGTGTAATTCCTGGTCCGGCGAGGCGGTTAGTGAACCTACCCACTTTGTCGGTGCGGCGGCTAGTGTACCTCCCTGTGGGGGGAAGGAGGGGGGAAGACCAAAATTCAGGAAAAAGTCCTTCGTTGAGGTAAAAAATTTGACCTATTTTTGCCCTTTTTTGGAAAAAATTCTCCATAAATAGGGTATTTTGGCGACTTTT
Organism: Rhynchonema sp. JSB1_4; assembly: GCA_030248065.1. NCBI lineage: Eukaryota > Metazoa > Nematoda > Chromadorea > Monhysterida > Xyalidae > Rhynchonema > Rhynchonema sp. JSB1_4. The sequence continues at coordinate 2,117 of JASAMV010009119.1, forward strand.
GACAACACCCGTTTTAGGCCTAAAAAGCCCATCTTGGGCTAAAAATGCCTATTTTAGGTAAAAATTGCGGCGGCTAGTGTACCTGGTGCGGCGGTTAGTGTACTAGTGTACCTTGGTCGCGGCGGTTAGTGTACCTTAGGAGGGGACCCCCTCCCCCCAGGAACTACACTGACTAACTAGAGCAGAGCATGACAACAGTATTAGATACCCACACAGTAAATGAACAGCGAAAGTAATTGATTCGTACGTGACCCCCAAATGTGGATATGGTGACGTGAAAATTTTACTGTTTCGTTTTCTTCTCAATCGGTTCTCAATAATGAAACTAGTACAAAATGTGCTACAAAATGTTGAACTTTCCCTGAAAAGTTTGCTTTTGCTAAAGGAAAAGGCATTCATTGCGTTACAACTTTATTGAACTTCTAAAAGCACGCAAATAGCATTGAACACACAACCTGGCAAAAAAGCCTAAAATTGGCGTTTTTTGTCCAAAATAGGGGTTGCACCTACTTTGGCCAGCTTGCACCTAAAAATTGGGGGGTTGCACCTAAGTTGCACCTAGTGAATTTTGAAAAAAAAAACCCTGCCGGAGGGGGAGATAGGGGGATAGCGTACCCGATGGGGGACCCCCTCCCCCAGGAACTACACTGCTTGCAACCAACCCCTCTACGCAGTGTAGTTCCTGGTCCGGAGGGGGAGACAGCGGACCACCCGTTTTTTCGGAGGGGGAGATAGTGTACCCCCGAGGGGGGGAGGGGGAAGACCAAAATTCAGGACAGGTCACTTTTTGAGGTTGAAAATTTGACCTATTTTTGCCCCTTTTTGGAAGAAATTCTTAATAAAAAGGGTATTTTGGCGACTTTTGAGAACATTGACCTGAAAATCATACATTTTAGGCCTAAAAATGCCCATTTTAGGCTTAAAAATGCCTATTTTAGGCAAAAATTGGGGGAGATAGTGTACCCGGAGGGGGAGATAGGGGGATAGTGTACCACCTGAGGGGGAGATAGCGTACCCGAGGGGGGACCCCCCCTCCCCCCCAGGAACTACACTGCTCGGTATTCGTATTGGGTATTGGTATTGGGTCTGCAATTTGGTATTGGTATTGGGTATTGGTACAGGGCCGGTATTGGTATTGGGTATTGGTATTGGGTGTCAAAAGTGGTATTGTGCCCAGGCCTAATTGTGCCCACCCATACCGTATTGTCGGAAATAGAACCCGGGGGGTCTATTTTTTCACTGGGGTCATTTTGGGGGGGTTCAATTTATGGGGGTCAATTATTGGGGGGTTATATTTTTCATTTGGCCCCCCGACGAAAAAAAATCATTGTTAATAATGCCCATAAAAATGGCTTGTTTTCGGTATTTTCTACCTTTAACAGCGTCGATTATGCTTAAAAAGCTGTATTCTGTTGTGTACGCAAGCTTAAACAACGTTTGACACAACAACACAGCCCTACCACACCACTAATCTGTGGTACGGTGAAGGTTGGGGGTGGGGTTCTATTAATGGGGGGGTCAATTAATGGGGGGTTCTATTTTTGATTTCGAGCCATTTAGGGGGGGTTCAATTAATGGGGGGGGTCAATTAATGGGGGGTTCTATTTCCGACAATACGGTAGTCAGGCCCGGGCCCGCCGCCAGCCCGATTGTCAATGACACCTCTGAGCTGGGCCTATTCCAGGGGGCTCTATTAATCGCTGACCCCTTTCAGGGGGCTGTATTCCGGGAAGGGGCTCTATTTCGGGCGCTCTATTTAGGTTGCTACGAAAAAAAAGAAAAACCAACTTTGTTGCCGATGCGGGCCCCCCGCCGCCAGCCACGCACCACCGATAGCGCGACATTCTGCAGATTATCCGTCGAAATGAACATTTTCGCGTTTTTTGGGGCAATGATGGTGACACGTATACATTAATAAAATGAATCGCGCAGCAAACAAACGTTAAAACGCTGCATAAAACGAGCGGGAACAGCAGAAAACCGAAAAATAACGAACTGCTCAATGTTATGGTTTAAGTCGAGATGTTCAATCTCTCGCCTTTTCAATTCAGGATTTTGGCATTTTCGTGCGATTTTAGTTTCTCGCAACCGGGGAGAAAATCGGATTTTGAAAAATTCGTATCTGACCATTTGTGCACTTTTGGGCCTAACCCTTGGAATTTAGTATGGAAACCTTATCATCTAGATTTTTTTCCCAAAGTTTGAACGGGATTTGAAGACACGACCCGAAAAGTGGCACCACCCCTTTAATTAATTGTCGAATAGTCGACTCATTTCAACATCATTGTTGTTGCTGCAACAGCGCGCTGTGCACGGGTGGGGCGAAACATCGCACATTCTCAAATGGCACCATTCCATCCTGTGTCTCAGCCGCGGTCAGATGTTTGTTCAAAACAGCGAAAATTTGATTGTTCAACATCTGGAAACGTCGAATGCGCTCCACCATACGCGATATGTCCTGCAAGAGGAAACGCTGATGTGATGATGAAATGATCGTGATAGGCAACCCGCACGCAATGTGACGATTTCCATAAACGATAATTGCCAGCTATTTTACATAGAATATGAAGACGGCAGTTTGCGGAACAAAATAGCGTTCAAAAATCTTTCACGAAACACATCGCTTCACTATAAACGGCGCGTGAATACATACATATGTGAAGGTGCGCGCGGTAACGGACGAAAGAGAAAACAATATAAACAAAGAGAACGGACGCACCCCAACTCCGGGTATGACATCGTTCTTTCCGTCGACTCTATTCACCCGTAGAATGTGATAGCAGAAATCGAGCGCTTCAAAACGTTTCTGTTGCCCCAAGAGCACGATCATCGCGCAGCCGGCCCAGTTGAGACCTTCGCCGAATAGTTGTCTGAAAAGAATTGGATGAAACAAATGACGGACAGCATTTTATTCGATAACTGCGTTTCTCAACAAATGGATTTGCGAACGAAATTATTATGTTCAGTTTTGTTCATGGAGCCACCTGAAACCAGTTCAAACAAGCAGAATATATTCTTCGCTGTAACATCAGCTGAACATTCGACAACACTGACCCACCCACCAACCAGTGTACTTCCTGATGCGGCGGGAAATTACTGTTCATCCTGCGGGTTCACCCCACATTTGACCTATTTTTTGCCCCTTTTTGGAAAAAATTCTTCATAAAAAGCGTATTTCTGCGACTTTTCACAACATTGACCTAAAAAATCACCTATTTTAGGCCTAAAAGTGCCTATTTTAGACAAGAATTTGGGAACTTGGTGTACCAAGAGGGGGAATTAGCGTACTAGTGTACCTCACGGGGACCCCTCCCTATACTGGCAGGCGGAAAAAAAACCGGTTTTTTTTCCGAAAAAAAAACCGAAAAAAAAACGTTTTTTTTCCGAGACCCGAATAGTTTTCCATTTATTTTTCCGTGGGTACCTTTTCGGTTTTTGATCGGAAAAATATCGGTACTTTATTCCAATTTTTCCAAAAAATTGTAATGCAAAACTGATGAGTTTTTCGATTTCAGTGAAAAATTGGCTCGAGCAAAAAAATTAACCGGCCCAAAATGGGCCAAAAAGCGTGTAAACCAAGTGTTTTCGACTGACTTCAACACTCTTCAAGAGCACTCTCGTCACTTCGAAGAAATTTTGCACTGAAATTGTTATATTTTTCGAAATTACGTTCTTAAGTACTGGAAAAGTATTTGGAAAAAAACGGTTTTTTTTCGGAAAAAAAACCGTTTTTTTCCACGAAAAATAAAGAACGGTTCTTTATGACAGTATACCCCTCCCCCAGGAACTACACTGCCACCAACATTTGTCTATCGTTTACCCCACACAGCTTGCAGCCTTCAAAATTAAAATTAGGTAAAACCAAACTTTAAATGAAAAAACACCAAAAACTCACTCAATATTGAATTGATTCTCTCCGACGGGTGTGCAGTAGACAAACTGAATGGCCGACCAGAGTCGATGGAATTCCGAGCATTCGTCGATGGCCATCACGCCGTTGGATGGGGTCGGACCGCACCTGGAATGGATTACGATTACGGTAGGGACATCGTGGATGCAGCTGATTTCTAATTCACCGTAATGCACTGTAAATTCAAAATTGCTTGAAACGATTATACGATTAATCAAACAAACGTCCAACACACCAAATAGGATCTTGATTGAGGAATTCTTTGAGTCGCTGCAGAAACACCTCGAATAGAGACAGGCCACAACACAGACGCTCTTTCGTCAACAAATCACCTTCACGTGCAATCATTGCTTGCTGCAATAAGACGATTGAATGTTGTTGTTGTCACTGTTTACAAATGAGACCAAGAACCCAGTTAAAACCTCAGGACGCATTATTTGTCTGCAATGGAACACTTCTGATTACAGTATATACCATCAATCTATTCGGTCACACACATCAACCAGTAACGTCCAAATATTAGAAATACACAAAATTGGATACAATTTTAATGACAACGCCCACCTTTATATTGCCCAGTCGTTCCACGGTGGACACAACGTGCAGACGGGCGTATTTCTGTTCCAGTCGTTTGATCTTGTTGTCCATGTTTTCATTACCTATAAATCAACTTCATATGATTAAATCAATTCTTGTAGCACAGGCAGACAAAGTCATGTATCAGTACGTCGAGTTTCTTACTTCGACAGTGAGGTCGCGGAATGACACTTTGAAACGGGGCGGCGTGTAAAAGATCGACTACTTCCTCTTGATTCTGAAAACGTTGATCAGAAAATATTTAGAGACAAAGCCAGTTCCAGCAGAAACTTTGCAGAACCAACCAGCGCCTGTTCCAGCAGCAAACAGAACAACACAGCATTGCCCAACTCCCGGTAATGTTGGAATAGTTCGGTGCGCAAATCGCTGTACCCAACAATGTCGGCCAGCTGAGCATTGAAGTAGGACAGGACGCCTGGAAGAAAAGAGTTTGATCATTTCAAAATTCTGGTTGCATTTGCAGCCCGACGCGGTTTCAAACGGTTCTGGACGGTGAAAACACAAGAAATTGATGTACAATAACTTTACTGTTTAGTCACACACATGACAACTGCATGATGCGGTGAAAAATCGGCAGTTTGACCAAAGCAAAACCTTCGACAATCATGCCAACCTGGCGATCCATAGTCATATCTGGGTAGTTTGCACACTTTAGGCATGACTTTCATCAGCGACTTGGTGTATTGCAGCAATGAGCCTTGGATGAGCGCGTTGCAGATCTTAAGCAGCTCTTGCAGCACCACCGCTATGCCCTCGTAACCGATCAATTTGGTCACACAGCTGGAACACATCTTCTGGTCAGAATTCCTTGTGCGAAAAGAATTTCTCGCCTTAGGGCACAGACTTTCCCTGCTTCTTGGACGACAGTCACTAAGATCAAATGTAAATCATGTTGGCCACGTTCATGACATTATATACCATGTCAGTTGTGTCATAAGGGGGCGCTGGGATCCGATACCCTGGGCGTCCTGTTGCCAAGGCAGGCATCATAATCCCAAAAAATGCCATTTTTGACTGTCTCAAAAGTAATTTTCTTCAAAAATTGGTTTCTGCCTTCCAAATTGGTTCATTTTCGAAGCATTTAGAAAGCATTTCATAGTGGAAACTAAATTTTTTGGTGCGTGCGCCCCCCCCACTCTCCGGGTATCTGGTACCCTTAATTTTCGGCTAGCGGTACCCTGGTATCCTGACTTTTTGATTTCCTAATGACACCACTGTATCGCAGCTTTTCTGCAGTTTTAAACACAGGCAAATCGCAGCCGAAACTGTGTGGTTAAAACTTCACGTTGCCCGGAAATATGCAGAGTTCACTTATTTCCAATAGACTTTGCTTTGCAGTTATGTTTCAGCCCATGCTACCAACCATAACGCCTTATTTTAGGACCCAGTCACCCCAAATTGACGTGAAACATCGGCAAAGATTATTAGAAATCTGAAAAAAAAACGCATGGACATGATCACCACCAAATGCCCACAAACCGAAAGTGCTGAGGGCCAACATAATTGCTGAACATCGAGTACACATTGCTGTACGCGGCATTCAATGATTTGCTGCCCCAGAAATATGGGTACATCGTTTGTGGCGGGGGTTTGTCGCGTTGGACCGGTTGTGATAGAATCAGTTGTTTGGATTTGACGAAGCTGCAACGTTTTATTTCTTAGTGGTAGTTTTGAAGTAATCGTTACACCGTCAACGCTTCAACTGACCGATTTGTGCTCGCATTGTAGCAATAATTGGGCAGGAAATCATAATTCAATTCCCAGAACACGTGCAGTGTAATTCGCCCGTATGGCGCTGACACGCTGTGGTTGGCTTCTGAAAATGACAGTATCGCGTTTGAATATTATTTCTCACGTTTATCAAAAACATTGTTGCTTCTGAACAAAATTTGCAGGAAAACAATTTACCGAGCAACATGTCATTGAAGTCAGACAGGCCCGGCAGATGTTCTTTGAGCAGCTCGTGACACAGACGATTTTGGTCGAGCAGCGCTTGTAGTTCCTGACAAATACTATGGCGATACTATACACCTATCGTAATATAAAGTTCACATCTTACGAACAATGAAATAAAAGAAAACAACGTGAAAAACGCGTACGCTAACCACGATATAAGTGAGATTCTCGGACTCGAATTTGCTGATGGCGACATCAAGCGATTTCTGCAGCGCGATGTTGATTCGCTGCGTGATCAGACGGTTGAGATCGATCGATCGACCGAGTAACTGCAACAAATCAAACCATAATTGTTCTTGATTGCTCGAATTCGATCAGTATTCAGAAACGATGAATTGCTCGGTCACCGACAGACCTGCACATGTCGTTGCTTCAGCAATGTTTTGTATCGCATATTGTTTGGAATCGTGATATTGATGCCCAGCGCAAGACACTCGGCTCGGAAACGTTTATCGAGAAGAATGCTAAAAAATATGCGATTCAGTTCGTTGCTCATTGACAATTTTGTTACCTATGTTATCATGGTCAAATCATACACGAGCCGGCGCATGGGCAATTCAGCAAAGCCGGTTTGACCAACAAACTTTGAGCAAGAAAAAAGCCCAAAAGAGCAAAACCTCAAAACCATTAGGCCTAAAGGATGCGAGAGCATGACAAATTCTAAGCCCAACCACAAAACGAAGTCCAAGCATAAGCCTAGGCCTATGCCACATTCTGACATCAAAGTAAGCTTAAGCCAAAGACCCATTGAAACAATATCAGATCACAGCTTTGCACGTTTAGCTCTGCCCTGTTTTTCTTGCACAAGATGGTCTTACTCAAAGGGGCTATGTCCAATCTGCGGTAAAACATCGGCATAAAAGCTGTTGAAACTCAGTCATAACATACACCTTTTCGATAGATTTTCAAATATCTAATAAACAATGAACATAATCTCAAAAAGCCGTCATAAATGTCAAACCTGCTGGCCACTTGTTTGTAATAGATGAACACTTGCTCCGACAGTTTGTAGATGAACTGATCAAAGCACAGATTCACTTCAGCTTCCACTTCGTCGTATAGATATTGTTTGCGAAATTTGGTGAGCGCAAAATTGCCGCTGTCATTGTAGAGATCGAGCTGATAGAGCAGACACCTGCAATGGACTATCGAGCTGAGTATCACATCAATCCTTTTTGTCACAAGCTCACGAATGTTTCATGGAACTTTACTTACTCGGTTAGAGAAGGATCTTGTGTCTGTAGAATGTGATCGGTAAGAATCCACGGCATTGACATCTCGATTGGGAACTGAAACAATCACTTTTAGATTAGAGCGAAATTGAACAGTTTTGTCTGCTCAAAAGAATGAATTTCAAGTTTAAGAATGCTTTTTAAACCTGAATTTGAGTGCCCATTGTCATTTCGAGGTAGAATTCACGGAACCACAACTGCGACAGATCACAGCAGTCGGCCAGCACTTCTGCAAAGATTTGGATTAATTCGAATAAATTATATTTCTCAGAAAATCGACAAGAAAATAAAAAACAACAAAAAAGCAAGCAACCCAACCTCCAAATCGAAGTAACGACGGCCAGAAGAATGACATTCGCAGGAAATTCTCAATCGACGTCCAGTGGTGCACGTCCATGTCCTTGCGCAACTGAAACATCACACCGAAAATTATACTTTTCTTCGAATACCTTCTGGTTCATGTATTTCTTCATTTTGGTTTGTGTCTTTTCCATGGTCTTTCAAGTCTCACTGGCTCTGTGAAAGTCCATGCCCGAAAGTCATTCTTGCGTAAAACATCATCGAACATAGGAACACAGGCTGATCAGCGCTAACCAATAGAAGACATTTATGTCACACTGAATCAGTCAAAACACCCCCACCGTCTTCTTTCCGGTAGATTTATCGGATCCATAGAGTGACTCGAGCATTGTGCGAACCATGTACAGCTAAAAACGTGAATCTGACACAGATATATACATGCCAAAATAAAATGGCCAGAAAAACGTGGCACTGTGATTTATTTGCCGTTATCAATCGATCAAGCCACCTGAGTGCTACTCGGGGCCACCGGTCGTCGTGGTGTCTGTATATCGCCGTCACTGCCATGGTGGTGCTTCTTGCCAGTCTTGCCCAGTGATGTTTCATGCTCGAAACCAGTCAACGGATCAGCACATGTGTCACGCACGGATTGGATAATGCTGCAAAAGATACATGTTACTCAGATCTGTTTTATTAATTTATGCGATTATGAAAAAATAGTCATGCAAAAATTGTGTAGTCAGCTCACCCACGAATCAGGTCTTTCTTGTTCTTGACCGCCTTCCTGAGCGGCTCCCTGAGCGCATTTTGAACGAACTCCTGAAATCATGGACAAACATGTTTCAATGTCACCAGTAAAAGCACACACCTGTGTGTTTTGTTGTTTTTCTGAGTGTGAGCAAAAAGACATAAGTTTCCCAAAAACAGGCCAACGACCGAATTCGTTCTACCTGCAATTCAGCGTAAATGTGTCGTCGAATGGCCTCAATAAACTGCGTCTCGACCTTTGCCAGCAGCATCTGCAGCCCTTTGATCATGGAGATCACTTCAATCAACGCACATTTCTCAGCTGAATTATAATTGTAGCGAGTCGCCTAAAAAATTCAAAATAAAATTAATATATTGTAAAACTGTAAATAAAATATATTGTAAAACTGTAAATATACGAGAGTGACTGAAAATAGTACAATGAAACATCGAAACCGCACCCGCTCGTAGTTTTCGGCGCTCGGCGGGCATTCGGGGTTGGAATGAGGGTCGGCCGGATGCATGAGCTTCCAAGAAAACTGAAAACACAAAAAATAAAAAGTGGTATATTCAGCTGAACGAAAATAAATAAAAACATCCCAACCGTTTCCAACACATCAGACGTCCAAACACAGAGCAATTGTAATCCCCTGAGTGCCAATTCAGCAATCTCACGATTTTCAGCGTCCGTACGCGGGCCGTCTTTGTCACACACCGCTGTCTGCATTAATAAAACAGCTATTCGAACATTAGTAGTAGAAAACAACTAACCTAAAGCAGTGATGTAGTTGGTCGGAGCAAGAAAGCTAGCTAGCTGGAGGGGTCCGGCGCAAGAAAGCTAGCTAGCTAGCCGGGTACCCCGATTTGGGGGGTATTGGTCCAGAAGTCAAAAACAGGGGTATAAAAATTGGTCGAAATTATGCTAAAATAAGCCTTAAAATGCGTGTTTTTGTGCGTGTGTGAGAAAATTTGAACGAATTTGACCATTTTGGCCCATAAAATGGTCATTTTGGCACTAAAATCAACACTTTTTTTACTTGGTGACCGGAGCAAGAAAGCTAGCTAGCCAGTTTGGGGGGTATGGGTTCCGGAGCAAGAAAGCTACCTAGCAGTTGGGGGGGTAATACCCCCCCCCCCCATACCCCCCCCCAACCACATCACTGACCTAAAGTATAAATGACACAAAACCACGCGACCTCGTTGTGAATCCTCGACAAATGCGTCACATAGTCAGTGTGGTCTTCACGAATGCGGCGCACGCGATCGACAATTTGCACCTGAAGAAAATGTTGAATGTGAAACCACAAAGTATGATTCTAGACAACAGCAATTCAACTCACTTGACACTTTTCAGATTCGTGAGACGACAACGGCCATTTGGAGGCATCAAAGTGTGGCGAACGTTTCACAAATTGGAATGGCGTAATGCACATGTCACCGAATAGGGGTACCACCTCGAGGCTCTGCAGGGGACAAACATTTGATTTTTGTTATCCCTCAAGGTTGCTGCACATATTTCTAAGCTAGAAATATTCTAATTCTATGTATTTCATATTCTTGGCGTTTAATGCCATTTCAAGGGTACCGAAGGCGGTCTGAACCAACTGAACAATAATCGGTTATTCAAACATGTTTGTCCCTATTTGTGGGTAGTGGTGAAACACTTCCATTAATGCTGCACATTTGAGTCGCGGTCTTCCATGTTTGTGCTATCTATTCTCAATCTGCTGAGATGAAAAAAAATAATTTCGGGTCCGGTATAGAAACGAGGGAACAGGAACAATATCTGTAATTTGTCACTTATGTCACGCATCGCTTCATCAATGTGCTTCTGGTGCACGTAATAGTATACAAATATTTTACCTTGAAAATTCTATCCAACTTCGACATGTTCAATCGTTTCTTTTGTTCAAGTTTGGTTACCACACTTTGTTGTGCATCTGTGTCCGAGTCAATCAGGTAGACACCAAACGCCATTACCTGTGTGCGGTAAAATAAAATATTTGTGAATTTGAAACGGAAAGTCTATTGCAGAAAATGAAACACAAACTTTGCACAGTAGATGCTTGTCACTCGGTGTCAGGTACATTTGTGTTTCGAACAGGAATAGACACGTGTTGACAACGTCGGCCAGCACCTCTTCGCAGCCGGGAATGTCCTGAATATTTGTGGAAACGTTTAGAATAAAAATACGAAAACCATACAAAATGCAAGATATCTTCCAAACCAAACATGCAAGACAAAAATCTCCAACGGATACTACCTGCAGAGCTTTGTGCAGTGTGTCTTTCAGCTTGTTCTGCGTGGCAAGGAACATCGACAGGTTCTGCGACTCGTGCAGCGATTGCGTGTCGGACATGACCTTCAGGAATTGCGCTGCTCTGAAATTTTGTGATACACAAATCTTATTTGTGCTTGGGCTTTTCCAGAGAGTAGCCTAGTTCAGGACAACTGACCAACTCTGTCACCAACTAAATTGTGAAAGGCCGTTTCCGTGCAAAACATCATCCAAATCACACCAACCGTCGAAACGTCGAGTAATCGTTTTTGATCGATGCCTTCATATTCTTGAGTTCATCCAATACGGCGAACATGTTCAGAAATTTGCCCAATGTTAGCAGGTAGGCTTCGGACACGAAATCCCTCTTCTTTTCCGGATGGCAAAGTCTCTGCAGCTCGTTGCAGAAACGTTGGATGGCCTTGGCCTGCAAATATGATGACAGGAAAACGTGCCCGCGGTCCAGTAATTGCGCAGTTATTTCAGAAACACTGAAAAATAACAACAAAACGCACTTGAAAATACATGAGCTGCAACAATTTGTTCACTTCCGGTTGCAGTACTTCAACCACTTTGTGATAGATTTCGATCCGATTCGGCTGATCGTTAGATTTTGGCTGAAATTACGAATGAAACAGTGCATTATCAGAACTTAGAAATGGACATCACAAAAAGAATCAAACAAACCATGGGCACGGCTCGCGAGCAGCAACGCCAGGTGTACAGGTGCACTGCGTGCTGGAAGCCTTCTTCGAGCATCTCATTCTGCAAATATGGTTAGAGTGATGTCGGGTGTCGGGTGCCAAAAGTGTAGGTGTCGGGTACTTTCAGATGTCGAGTGTCGGTTTTTTTGGAGCCGACACCCGGTGGCCGAGGTTCTAAACATCAGTTTTGCTGCGAGAAATTTTTCTTCGAACCAAAGGTTTCTGAAGAAGCAGAATGTGACATTTTGGTGTTTATTTCGTTTGAAAAAAACTTGAATTCAGTAAATTGAGCCAAGAATTGCATTAATGGTGCAAATGGGCAAAATCTGATCTGTTTTTGGATAAAAAAACTAGATGACGGGTGTAGGATATTTTTGGAATGGACCCCCTGGTATGGGGTATGGGAAATCGGCCGGGGGTACGGGGTATGGGAAATTTTTCACTTTTGGAACAAGCACCCCTAAAGAATGACTTTTTGACCCCGAGAAGTACCAAAATTGACCATTTTTTGCCTAAAAATGTCAAAAATCGCTTGCTGTCGCAAGACAACTCTGTTTTAAGCACTTTTGGACCACTTTTTGGTACTTTTAGAAGATTTTTGGGGTCATTTTTTTCAAAACCCCCACCCTCGGGTATGCGAAATTTTTGAGTTTTTGGAGAACCCCCCCCTTGGTATGGGAAATTTTTCATTTGTGGGGTATGGGAAACTCCGAAAAAATGGGGGGGGGGAGGGAAAATACCCCACTACCAAACAACCCCACGGAAGGGAACTGCCGTGCACCGGCCTTTTTCCGAGGTCCGTAGGTAGCCCTCTAACCCTCTTCTGCAAATGTGTGAACCGTGAAATTTGTTCGATTGTGCTCGTAAACACGTGAGCCGACAAAGCAGTGCATGCCAGATGTACGCGATTCGCGAAGATAACAAACTTTTGTGAAGGCAAGAAAAACGCAGTGAATCTTTCAAAAACGGTAAATTTGAATAAAACCAACCAGTTCCAAATGTCTGGATGCTTCTTCAATATATTTCGATACCCCGGTGATGAAAGCGCCCTTGTCTTCGAAGTTCGTGTCAAAATTGCATCGATATTGCAACGGCAATGCCTGAATTGCATACGCTTTGCGCACTTGGGAATTGCGTGAACTCGGTCTCCGTGCGGGCAGCAGGAGTATGTGCCTACAGTCAGTGGTGTCGTTGAGAAATCGAAATTTTCCCATACCCAGCTCAATTTTCGGGAAATTTCCCATGCATACCCCCAGTGTTGGAGGTACTCTGGAGGGGGGGATACCTACTGTACCGCGCTCGGAGAGGGGGGGATACCTACTGTACCAGAGCCGATGGCCTGGGGGGGGTTATGTACCTAGGGGGGGTTTGGGGGGGGGGGGTTGGGGGGGGGGTTAGGTTTTGGGGTGAAAATTTTTTATGTGTTTATTATGTGTGGAATCGTGTGAAAACGTAGTATTTGCGGCGCGTAGCGCGCGAATTTCGGGTAATTTGAGGTAAAACACACTGATTTTGCACTAATTTCGGCCATTTTGGTCAAAAATTGGCACTTTTGGGGCAAAATCGGGGGGATACCTACTGTACCGGGGTGAAAATCGGGGGGGATACCTACTGTACCATGCCAAACATCGGGGGGGATACCTACTGTACCAGGCGAGGGGGGGATACCTACTGTACTGGGGGGGGCTACCCCCCCCCCCCCAAACCCCCCCCACCTCCAACACTGCATACCCCCAAAAATCAAAAATTTCACATACCAGGGGCAGGGGGTTTCTCCAAAGATTCCCATACCCGAGGGCAGTGGTGTAGCTACCCAGGCGGGGCGGCGACCTACTGTACCACCAAAAATGTGGGGCGGCAACCTACCTGCTGTACCGGCCGAGCTAGGGGGGGGGGAAGAAAATTTTTTAGGTCGAAATTTTGATGAAAATGGACTCTAAAACGCTAATTTCGCGCGTAGCGCGCGATTGCGGTAGCATGCGATTTTTGACATTTTGAGGCGAAAAACGGTCAATTTTGGTACTTTTCGGGGTTAAAAAGTCATTTTTTAAGGGTGCTTGTTCCAAAAGTGAAAAATTTCCCATACCCCCCGGCCGATTTCCATACCCCATACCAGGGGGGTAATCCCCTCAACCCCCTAACGACACCATTGCCTAGAGCTTCAAGCACGAGATTGCGCTTGGAGTTCTATTGTGTGCGTGATGGAACTCAAAAAGCAAACCTGGGCTTCAACGGACGGCTGGCTGTCAGGCAGTGCGATTTCATCCAGAACTTCGCGGGTGTCGGCTCCGAAAAAGCCAACACTCGACATCTGAAAGTACCCGACACCTACATTTTCGCACCCGACACCGACATCGCTCTAACCATATTTGCAGAATGAGATGCTCGAAGAAGGCTTCCAGGACGCAGTGCACCTGTACACCTAGGCGTTGCTGCTCGCGAAGCGGCCCATGGTTCTGTTTGATTCTTTTTGCTGATGTTCCATTTCTGGAAAAGTTCTGTATAATGCACTGTTTCATTCGGACTTTAAGCCAAGTACAATCTAACGATCAGCCGAATCGGATCGAAAATCATCACAAAGTGGTTGAAGTACTGCAACCGGAAGTGAACAAAATTGTTGCAGCTCATGTATTTTCAAGTGCGTTTTGTTGTTATTTTTCAGTGTTTCTGAAATAACTGCGCAATTACTGGAACGCCGACACGCTTTTACTGTCGTCATATTTGCAGGCGAAGGCCATCCAACGTTTCTGCAACGAGGTGCAGAGACTTTGCCATCCGGAAAAGAAGAGGGATTTCGTGTCCGAAGCCTACCTGCTAACATTGGGCAAATTTCTGAACATGTTCGCCGTATTGGATGAATTAAGACATATGAAGGCATCGATCAAAAAACGATTACTCGACGTTTCGACGGTTGGTGTGATTTGGATATGATGTTTTGCACGGAAACGGCCTTTCACAATTTAGTTGGTGACAGAGTTGGTCAGTTGTCCTGAACTAGGCTACTCTCTGGAAAAGCCCAAGCACAATATAATATTTGTGTATCACAAAAATTCAGAGCAGCGCAATTCCTGAAGGTCATGTCCCGACACGAAATCGCTGAATGAGCTCGGCAGAAATCCTGTCGATGTTCCTTGCCACGCAGAACAAGCTGAAAGACACACTGCACAAAGCTCTGCAGGTCAGTATCCGTTGGAGATTTTTGTTCTTGCATGTTTGGTTTGGAAGATATCTTGCATTTTATCTGTATGGTTTACGTATTTTTCATTCAAACGTTTCCACAAATATTCAGGACATTCCCGGCTGCGAAGAGGGTGTGCTGGCCGACGTTGTCAACACGTGTCTCATTCCTGTTCCGAAAACAAATGTACCTGACACCAAGTTACAAGCATCTACTGTGTAAAGTTTGTGTTTCATTTTCTGCAATAGACTTTCCGTTTAATCATACAATATTTTTATTTTACTGTATATATAAATGCATTTGGTGTCTACCTGATTGATGGATATATATGCACAACAAAGTGTGGTAATCAAACTTGAAGGAAAGAAATGCTTGAACATGTCGAAGTTGGAGATAGAATTTTCAAGGTAAAATATTTGTATACTATTATGTGCACCAGAAGCACATTGATGAAGCCACGCGTGACATAAGTGACAAATTACAAATATTGTTCCTGTTCCTCGGTCTCCAGACTGGCAATCTGAAATTATTCTTCATATTGCAGCAGTATTTAAATACAGAGCACAAACATGGAGAACTGTGATTAATGTGCAGCATTAATGGAAGTGTTTCACCACTAGCCACAAAGAGGGACAAAACATGTTTGAAGAGACCTCATTATTGTTCAGTTGGTTCATACCGTTTTTTACCCTCTATGGATATTAATGTGAAGAATATGAAATACATAGAATTAGAATACCTAATTCCCCTAAAATAGAGCCCCCCCCAAAACAGGACAGCCCCCCTTAAAAGGGGGTCAGTGAAAAATAGAGCCCCCCCCCAAAAACACAGCCCCCTCCTTACTTGGAATTCCCTGCTTTGGGGGTCTGTGAAACCCTTGCTCCCCCGTATAAGACACCTTGTGTACAACGTTTGTGGTCTCAGTACATGATTACCAGCAAAGCCCTTGTCTCACTGTGGAAGATCTGCACGTCTAAAACAGTCGGAAAGGAATTACCAGTAACACCCTGACAGAAAGTCCACTCTCCTCAGAAGGGCAATTTTTCTTTAACAATTTTTGAGATTTTGGGCAGCGAAAAAAAATACAGCCCCTCTGAGAAGTAGACGCCCCCCCCCCCCCCCCCCCCCCACCTAAAAGGGGTCAGTGAAAAATACAGCCCCCCCCTTGTATTTTAGGTTTTACGGTATTTCTAGCTTAGAAATATGTGCAGCAACCTTGAGGGATAACAAAAATCAAATGTTTGTCCCCTGCAGAGCCTCGAAGTGTGACCCCCTATCCGGTGACATGTGACGTCATTCAATTGCGCTATCGTCACACTTTGATGCCTCCAAATGGCTGTTGTTACCACCAAATCTGAAAAAAGTGTCAAATAGCCAAGTCCCAATTGTCTGTTAAAATCATCTTTTGGGCTTTACATTCAACATTTTTCAGGCTGGAATCTGTTTATTGTGTGCGCCGTATTTTGCGAGACGCACACTGATTATTGTTACTTTATTTGTCGAGGAATCAACTAGGTCGCGTGGTTTTGTGTCATTTCATACTTTAGGGTTAGTCGCTTGATGATGAGAAAGCCAACGCTTCCACAGGTTTATTAATGGATACCGCGTGTGAGCAAAGACGGCCCGCGACGGATGCTAAGATCGGTGATTGCCGAATCGGCACTTAGGGGACAATCAAATAATTGCTCTCTGTGTTTTCCGTGACGTCTGACTGGAAACGGTTGGGATGTTTTCATTTATTGTCCAGCCTAGTATACCACTTTTATTTTCTGTGTTTATTATGTGCTGATTCGTGCGCCAAACGTAGTATTCCGGTGCGTAGCGCGCGAATTTCTGTAATTTGAGGAAAAACACTGATTTTGCACTAATTTCGGCCATTTTGGTCAAAAAATCCGCACTTCTGGGCAAAATCGGGGGGGATACCTACTGTACCGGGGCGAAAATCGGGCAGATCCCTACTGGACCATGCCAAACATCGGGGGGTATACCTACTGTACGAGGCGAGGGGGGATAACTTGACCGCACCGGGGGGGGGCTGACCCCCCCCCCCCCAACCCCCGCAAACCTCCAACACTGCATACCCCCAAAATCAAAAATTTCACATACCAGGGGCAGGGGTTCCAGAAATTCCCATAATCTGAGGCAGTGGTGTAGCTACCCAGGCGGGGCGGCCACCTGCGACCGTACCACCTGAAACGTGGGGGCGGCAACCTACCTGTGAGCTCCGGCCCAGCTAGGGGGGGAAGTAATTTTTTAGGTCGAAATTTTGAGAATGTAAATGGAACTTGAAAACGCTAATTTTGCGCAGCGCGTGATTGTGCATGTGATTTTTCACTTTGCTAAGCTGTTAATTTCGGGGACTTTGGGTTAGTCAATTCCTTGGAGGCGCTTGTTCAAGCGTAATTTTTCGATACCCCCGGCCATTTTCATACCCCATACCAGGGGGAATTCCTCCTACCTGAAATGATTATTGCTGAGAGCTTCAGGATGATATTGCGCTTGGAGTTCTATTGTGTGCGTGATGAAACTCAAAAAGCAAACTGGGACTTCCCACGGTATCGGCTGGCCGTTGAGGTAGTGGCCATTTCATCCAGAACTTTTGAAGACAAGGGCGCTTTCATCACCGGGGTATCGAAATATATTGAAGAAGCATCCAGACATTTGGAACTGGTTGGTTTTATTCAAAATTTACCGTTTTTGAAAGATTCACTGCGCTTTTCTCGCCTTCACAAAAGTTTGTTATCTTCGCGAATTCCGCGTACATCTGGCATGCCCTGCTCTGTCGGCTCACGTGTTTACGAGCACAATCGAACAAATTTCACGGTTTTATACAATTGCAGAAGAGGGTTCAAGGACCACCGACAGACCTCAAAAAAAAGGCCGATGCACGACAGTTCCATTCAGTGGTGTCGTCCAGAGAAATTGAAATTTTTTTAAAATCTATGCCCGATTTTTGCGGAAATTTCCCACGACCACCCCCAAAATCTGTAAATTTTCCATACGAAGGGGGGGTTTTTTTCAAAAAGTTTAAAAATTCCCAGTATCCTTAGGGAAAACGGGGGTTCCCAAAAAAAATGACCCCAACCCTTGAATACCAAATGGTTCAAAACGCCTAAACAGAGTTGCTTGCCAACAGCAAGCCACCTCCGACACTCAGCAAAAATGGTCAAATTTTACTTCTTGGTGTCAAAAACCATCTTTAAGGGTGCTGTTTCGAAAAGTGAAAAATTTCCCATAACCCAACCCCCGCCGATTTGATAATTCATATACCAGGGGGGGTACCCCCCAACCCCCTAAATGTACACCACTGGTTCATTCAAAAATATCCTACACCCGTCATTTATTTTGTTTATTCGCAAAACAGATCAGATTTTGCCCATTTGCACCATTAATGACTTGTTAATTTACCAATTCCAAGTTCTTCAAACGAGAAACACCAAAATGTCACATTCTGCTTCTTCAGAAACCTTTTGGTTCGAAGAAAAATTTCTCGCAATAAAAGGACGTCCCAGGTCTTCGTTACCTCGGTGTCGGTCTTTGAGAACCGATATTGTATCCGGAAAAGGTTCCTTAGCACCTACACTTTTTTGTATCTTATACTCAGCATTGTCAGCATCTTTACCAATTTTGCAAAAATCAGATGCTTGAAGAGGCTTTGATGATGCACCGGCACTGGCGTTGCCGCTCGTGAGCCGTGCCTATGGTTTGTTCTATTTTTTGTGATGTCCATTTCTAAGTTCTGATAATGCACTGTTTCATTCGTAATTTCAGCCAAAAATCTAACGATCAGCCGAATCGGATTGAAATCTATCACAAAGTGGTTGAAGAAATTAATGGAAGTGAACAAATTGTTGCAGCTCATGTATTTCAAAGCGGCGTTTGTCTGTTATTCTTCAGCGTTTCTAAGATGAATTACTGGAACGCGGACACGTTTTTCTGTCGAGCAATACGTAACTGAA
>JASAMV010009121.1:0-19275 GCA_030248065.1 Rhynchonema sp. JSB1_4
TTTCAAGTAAAAAGTTATGTGTATAGTCCAACCACGAGCCCATGAGACGTCTTTTTTTATATTGGCTTGTGGGGATTCCAATAATGTTCAGGTTCCACATATTTCGGAAATGAAAGAAAGAGAAACGCACGCATTTTTAAAAACACGCTCTCCACCTCGGTGCGTCAATTCCCTTTTGACTCCCAAAACATTTGTGTTGAGCAACGTTGCTGTTCGCGCAAGCCACAACAAATTGAGGTCAGACAGCTGGAACTTGTCATCATCTCCCTCCGTCCAATCTCATTCTTTTGTTTGCGAAAACACGTGTAAGGCCGCTCTCTGACAAAAGCAAAAAGTTGACTTTTGCTTTTTGCTTTTGTCAGAGAGCAGAAGCAAAAAGCAAATAGTTGTGAAGTGCGCACAAGCAGCAAACACTAGCGTGTTCCAGACCGACCAGACCTATGTGTAATTTTTTATTTTCGGGTTTGTGCAGCCTAGTTTGGGGCATAAAAAGTAATGATGACTTTTTGCTTTTTTTCAACTTTTTGCTTTTGCTCTCTGACAAAAGCAAATAGCAAAAAGTGTGTAGTGTGTGATGACTTTTTGCTTTTGTCAGAGAGCGGCCTTACCGGTGCATTTTTGAATGTGGCCAAGCAAGCTTTAAAAAAGTCGTCTCATGAGCTCGTGGCTGGACTATATTCTTTTGTCACTGCGTGTGTGGGGTGTGTGATGATAAACGTTATCGCTATAAAAATCTGAAACTGAATTTTTGGAGAGGTGACGTTTTCGTCTTACGCTTCAACGATCCGCGATGTGAAATGCGAAAAACAGTGCTCAAGTGTTCGACATACAGTATCTTTAATTGCCACATCAAAGTGCTTGCACGTTGTGCGTAGGGAATTTTGGGTGAAATTATGACGTCTAGGTACGCGACCAATGCAAATAAGCTACACATAGTGTGAAATTAGAGTGAATACAAAATAGAATCACTCCTTTCGGGTCTGGGGCATGGATAAATAAATGCCCACCCAGTCACATGTACGTGTGTAGTCATATGAGAGGCCCTGTGAGTGTGCGCACTATGTCTAGATGCCACAAAACAACGATTATGGCACCCGATACACCCATGGTTGGGTTAGGTGATGTCAACAGTAGCAATTTTTATGCAAAAATTGCGCTTTTAGAGCAAAAAAAATCGAGAAATTTTCGAATTTTGAAATAATAAAAAAAAATTTTTTTTAACTTTTGGAACGAATTTTTAAAAAAAAAATTTTTTTAATAAAAAAAAATTTTTTTTTAGAAAACCACTGCGTACATCAAACAACCGCCCAAGGCGTGTAAAACAGTTAGGTGTAAATCAGGAGCAGGAAGAAGTGAACCTCACAAACTCGGTTCTATAGTCGTTCTGAACGGCTCCAAAACAGGGTTGGGCAAAAAAAAACGACGGCGTTTTTTCTTAAAAAAACGACGTTTTTTAAAAAAACGCCTGGGTCGTTTTTCGTCTTTTTTAAATCCTGAATTTCCTTGATTTACCTGATTTTTCAAGGAAAGTATCCTGATTATCAAGGAAAATCAATTTTTTGTCCCATTTTTTTTCAAAACATTTTCGACCAATTTTTACTTTGTCGAGATACGTCGATATACGGAGTTTGACTTTCAATGATGACCCCGTCCAAAGTTGGTCCCATGATGCGGGTCTGATATGGGATCTTACCAACTCGCTAGAAAAGGGTTGAAACCCGTTTATTTTGCCTCAGAACACATAGAATTACTTCATTTAACCAGGTTTTCTTCCCAACATTAGCGTTTTCCAATGTTTTTGGGGGCATATTTTGGTCATCTGGGCGTTTAAAGAAACGATTTTTTGAAAAAAAAACGTTTTTTACCCAACCCTGCTCCAAACTTGCCGGTGATCGGATCACATATGCCTCGGCAGTGTGACCTTATCGCATTTATCACATTTCGAGATTTGCTGGAGCCGCTACTTTGACCAGGCTAGAATTAGAGGCCTTCATTTAGGTCTGGGAATAAGTGTTGAAACTGCTCGAAATACCATAAGTGCCAAGTATGAACATACTCTGAACTTCTATGCTCAACACACGCTGAATATTTTATGCTCAATGCAAAAATCACAGGTGAACAAGGCAGGGCCGATTGCATCCGACTCAATGACCAATTTTGATATCGACTACGCTGCAGCAGTGCTGAAAGTCATGGACCTGCGCAGTGCCGAATTAAAGTCCATCAGCATCAGCAATCATCCAGCAATTGCCACAGCGGTGTTCATAATTCTATCCTCCTCGTGGCAAAGAAAGAGAAAAAATCTATTTTTTTGGAGTTACCGTATTGTCGGAAATAGAACCCCCCCATTAATTGACCCCCCCATTAATTGAACCCCCCTAAATGGCTCGAAATCAAAAATAGAACCCCCCATTAATTGACCCCCCCATTAATAGAACCCCACCCCCAACCTTCACCGTACCACATTTCAGTGTAGTTCCTGGGGGGTGGGGGGGTCCCCCCTCGGGTACGCTATCTCCCCCTCGGGCATAGTAGTGGGTGGGGGGGGTTGGGGGGGGTTACCCCCCCTCTCAGTACTTACCTACCACAAAACCCGAGGGGGGGGTTGGGGGGGGTTGAGTACTTACCTCTCACAACTCCAAATCAGAGGTGGGAATCGGGCCGGGTTACCTCGGCCCGGCCCGGCCCGACGAGGTCCGGGGGTCGGCCCGGCCCGGCCCGGCCCGACCGGTCGGGCCGGGACGTCCGGCCCGGCCCGGCCCGACTTGGAAAAAAGTCGGCCCGGCCCGGCCCGGCCCGATTTTTTCGGCCCGACTTTTTCTGATGATATTTTGAAGCAATTTTTTGGTGCAAAAATTACTGTTTTTTTGGTTTAAATATACCTGATAACATAGTAGTGGCTGGGGGGGGGTTGGGGGGGGTTACCCCCCCCTCTCAGTCCTTCCCCGAGGTCGCAATCGGGCCGGGTTTGGCCGGCCCGGCCCGGCCCGAGCCCCCAAATCTCCGGCCCGGCCCGGCCCGGCCCGTACCCCCAAATCTCCGGCCCGGCCCGGCCCGAACCTCCAAATCTCCGGCCCGGCCCGGCCCGATTTTTTGGCTCAATTTTTAACCCAATTTTTGTCATAACTTTTGCGATTTTTGAATCTATTTTTTTGGTTGAAAATAAATTGTCTTCAAGCAGTGTAGTGGCAGGCAGATGGTTGCAAGGTACCCTTGGGGGGGGGGATGGATCCAGATGGTTGCACGGTACCCCCCTACCCAGCCTCCGGGAGGTTGCAAGGTACCCCTGAGGGCACTCCCGGAATATACGGGACCTAGCCAGAAAACTTCTGAATCGGCACTGAAATGCGATAAAACCTTTCCTGTGGTTTTCAGAGGCGCTGAAAACGATTATGGAAACCATTTTGACATCGCAGCTAAGCCTAACACCTGAAAGCCTGACTGAACCTGAATAAGCCTGACAAGCTGCTTGGAGCTCTTGTCCACCTGTTTGTACCTTATCCTCAGGCTTATGTTTAGCATTAGACTTAGGCTTAGGCACCAGCCAGGAAGACCTGTCCATACAAAGCAAAAAAACCAAAAAAAGTTCAGCTTTACACTTCGAGGTGGTTGTCCACGGTAGGATTCGAACCCGTCTAAGCATCTCCGCCAACCGATGTTTTGGCAATGATTTGGGACAAAATGGCACAAAGCTTGCAGGTCTAATGAAGTAAAAATGCTTTGCGTCGTTTTCAGCATCCATTACAACCCCAGGAAAAGTATTATGACCTTTCAGAGCCCATTTGGTCCATTTTGGTCAGGTCCCGTATATTCCGGGAGTGCCCCCCTGAGGTCCGAAAAAAGGGTGTTTTTTGCATGCATTACAGAGGTCGCAATCGGGCCGGGTTTGGCCGGCCCGGCCCGGCCCGAGCCCCCAAATCTCCGGCCCGGCCCGACCCGTACCCCCAAATCTCCGGCCCGGCCCGGCCCGAACCCCCAAATCTCCGGCCCGGCCCGAATTTTTTGGCTCAGATTTTAACCCAAGTTTTGTCATAATTTTTGCGATTTTTTTGAACCTAGGTATTTTTTGGTTGAAAACAACGGTGTTGCAGGGGGTGGGGGTACCCCCTAGGTACAGTAGGTAGGTAGGTTGACGCTCCATCCTGGTACACTAGGTAGGTCGCCGCAGGCGGCTAGTACAGTAAGTTGCGATTTTTGGCTCAAAATGGTATATAAAATCGGTACTTTTCACTCCAAATAGGCGATAAATCGCCGCGCTACGCGCGAAATTAGCGTTTTAGAGCACATTTTCTTCAAAATTTCGACCGAAAAAATTTTGTTCCCCCTTAGCCCGGCCGGTACAGTAGGTAGGTTGCCGCCCCGCCTGGGTAGCTACACCACTGGTTGAAAATACATTGTTTTCCATGAAATGGTCGTCAGATAGAGACAATACTGATCACTTGCTTGCCGAATCCGTCAGAAATTTTAGTATTTTTGACAAAAAAATCCCTACTTTTTCAGTAAAATAAATCACTTCAGAAGCTTCGGGCCGGGGTGCCCGGCCCGGCCCGGCCCGACCCTCCAAATCTCCGGCCCGGCCCGGCCCGAGCCAAAAGCCCAAAATCGCGGCCCGGCCCGGCCCGGCCCGACCTCTGATGCATTATACTGCAAATTTGGCCGAAAAATTGGTACTTTTTTGCATTTTGGCCGAAAATTTGCCTAAAATACCTATCATATGGAGGTTTGCGCGCGGAGCGCGCGATTTTTGGGGTTTTGAGGTCGAAAAACACCCATTTTTGCCTATAAAAACCATTGATGGTTGCAAGGTACCCTCCGGGGTGGTTGCAAGGTACCTACCCTTCCCCCCCCCCATCCCCCCCCAAGGGGTGGTTGCAAGGTACCTACTCCTTAGGGGGGGGGGGGGGATCCCCCCCCCCCCATCCCCCCCCAGCCACTACACTGTCTTCAAGGGTGTGGCTGGGGGTGGGCCCCCTTAGGTAGGAAGATTGACGCGCCATCCTGGTACAGTAGGTAGGTAGCCGACCCCGGCTGGTACAGTAGGTTGCTATTTTTGGCTCAAAATGGTATAAAATCGATATTTTTCACTCCAAAGTCTAAATAGGCGAAAAATCGCGCGCTGCGCGCGAAATTGCGTTTTAGAGCACATTTTCATCAAAATTTAGACATAAAAAATTTTGTCCCCCCCCCGCCCCCCCCCCCCGAGCTCGGCCGGTACAGCAGGTACCTAGGTTGATTGTAGGCCCTTCTGGTGGTACAACAGTAGGTTGATTGCACGCCTGGGTAGCCACACCACTGATTGTTTTCCATGAAAAACTCGTCAGATAGACAATACTGATCACTTACTTGCCGAATCCGTCAGAAATTTTAGTATTTTTTGACAAAAAAATCCCTACTTTTTCAGTAAAATAAGTCACTTCAGAAGCTTCGGGCCGGGGTGCCCGGCCCGGCCCGGCCCGACCCTCCAAATCTCCGGCCCGGCCCGGCCCGGCCCGAGCCAAAAGCCCAAAATCGCGGCCCGGCCCGGCCCGAGGTCGGGCCGGCCCGATTGCGACCTCTGGTACTTACCTACCACAAAACCCGAGGGGGGGGGTTGAGTACTTACCTCTCACAACTCCAAATCATACCTCTCACAAGCAATTTTATACCTTTTTAAGGCAAAAATCGGTGTTTTTCGACCTTATTTTCCCAAAAATCGCGCGCTCCGCGCGCAAACCCACCCATAATACCTATTTTTAGGCGATTTTCGGCGAAAATTTTGAAAAAGTACTGTTTTTACCTCAATTTGTGGCCAAAATTGTATCACAAAAACGGTGTTTTTTCGCCTTTTTGGGTGACCAAAATCATACCTCTCACGCTTCCGGTCCCAACCCCGCATCATACTTACCTCCCACACATGGGCCTGCCACTACACTGCCTGATAATCATGGAAGTTGGTACTAATTTGCAGAATCGCGAGAAATTTTGGCAAATTTAGCCTGAAAAATCACGATTTTTTATTGAAATTCGATGATGTCGGGCCTTTTCGGGCCGGCCACCCCGGCCCGGCCCGGCCCGACATTCCGAAAAGTCGGCCCGGCCCGGCCCGGCCCGACCGTTCGGGCCGGAAACCTCGGCCCGACCCGGGCCGGGCCGGCCCGATTCCCACCTCTGCTCCAAATCATACCTCTCACAAGCAATTTTATACCTTTTTAAGGCAAAAATCGGTGTTTTTCGACCTTATTTTCCCAAAAATCGCGCGCTCCGCGCGCAAACCCACCCATAATACCTATTTTTGGGCGATTTTCGGCGAAAATTTTGAAAAAGTACTATTTTTACCTCAAGTTTTGGCCAAAATTGTATCACAAAAACGGTGTTTTTTCGCCTTTTTGGGTGACCAAAATCATACCTCTCACGCTTCCGGTCCCAACCCCGCATCATACTTACCTCCCACACATGGGCCTGCCACTACACTGCCCTCGGGTGGTACACTATCCCCCTATCTCCCCCTCCGGGTACACTATCTCCCCCAATTTTTGCCTAAAATGGCCATTTTTAGGCCTAAAATGGGCATTTTTAGGCCTAAAATGTGAAGAGGAGTTAAAAATCTTTGGAAAATCATCCACGCCTATAAAAGGCAGAAAACGGCGTTTTGAGGCCAGCCGCTTCAGATTACGTTTAAGCCCAAGCCCAAGAAGCCTGGGCGTAGGACTAAGCCTAAGCCTAAGCCAAAGCCCAAGCCTAAGGCTAAGCTCAAGAAAACAAACAAAAAATGATGGCTATGTTTTGACATCCCAACCCCGATTTCACTGTTATAAACACTATTTCTCATCATTTTGTTCATGTATAAATTAGTTTTAATCAAAAAAGCCAAAAAAAACAAAAAAATTCACCGGCGCCGGCGGGACTCGAACCAGCGGTCCCGCAGGCACGAGTCCAACGCATTCACCGCTGAGCTAGCGAACCGACACATACTTCCGTCTAGCCGCTGCTACTTATATCTAGCGCTGCTGCTGTCTAATACACACACGTGTATTAATTAATGCACACACAGCCAGCTGCGTGTAACGGTTAATTAAAATGTGTGATTTTCAGGTCAATGTTCTCAAAAGTCGCCAAAATACCCTTTTTCTGAAGAATTTTTTCCAAAAAGGGGCAAAACTAGGTCAAATTTTCTCCCTCAAAAAGTGACTTTTTCCTGAATTTGGGTCTTCCCCCCCCCCTTCCCCCCCTCGGGGGTACACTATCTCCCCCTCCGAAAAAAACGGGGGGTCCGCTATCTCCCCCTCCGGACCAGGAACTACACTGCCACAGATTAGTGGTATGATAAGGCTGTGTTGTTGTGTCAAACGTTCAAATTCAAATTTTATCTGCAAGCTTACGCGAAGACCTTCACAAGATCCGAAAAAAACCCTTAAATTAAAACAGTGTTAATAACAAAGAATGTGAACATGAATGAAAAACGACAATGGAAACGCACCGGTGAGATTAGACCAACGAAACGAGCCAAACTAGCGCAACCAACACGCAACAACGGCAAACTCAGCAGCGGATGACGAGAACGAGCATACAATTTTGAATATTGATGACGATCTGAAACAGAGGTCGCAATCGGGCCGGGTTTGGCCGGCCCGGCCCGGCCCGAGCCCCCAAATCTCCGGCCCGGCCCGGCCCGACCCGTACCCCCAAATCTCCGGCCCGCAGGGTAGTACTTGGGGGGGGGGGTGGGGTGGGGGGTCCCCCCCCAAATTCATCTATCTATCGTCAACACTTTTTGATTTCATCTATCTATCGTCAACACATATGGGCAAATCTATCTATCGTCAACAAATTTTGGGAACAATCTATCTATCGTCAACACATTTCGAACCCAAAATTGACATTTTTGCCTCAAAATGGCTCAAAATCGGTATTTTTCACCACAAATAGGCAAAAATCGCGCGCTACGCGCGGATTTAGTACATCTATACACATTTTCATTAATATTTACACATTATTACCTACTTAATGCACTATACTATACCTTGATTTTTGGCGACCCCCCCCCCCCACCATCTATCTATCGTCAACAAGTTTGGGTCGACCCCCCCCCCCAGATTTCGGACTTGGGTCATCTATCTATCGTCAACACATTTCGGGTCCCAATCTATCTATCGTCAACACCCTGACCAAGTACTACACTGCCGGCCCGGCCCGGCCCGAAGCCCCAAATCTCCGGCCCGGCCCGGCCCGAATTTTTGGCTCAGATTTTAACCCAATTTTTGTCAGTACATAACAGTAGGTAGGTCGCCGCCCGGCGGCTGGTACAGTAAGTTGCGATCTTTGGCTCAAAATGGCATAAAATCGGCATTTTTCACTGCAAATAGGCGAAAAATCGCGCGCTACGCCCGAAATGAGCGTTTTAGAGCGCATTTTCATCAATATTTAGACCTAAAAATTTTTATCCGCCCCCACCCCCTAGCTCGGCCGGTACGGTACAGTAGGAGGTAGGTTGCCTTTGCCACCCCACATTTTTGGTGGTACAGTAGGTTGCCGCCCCGCCTGGGTAGCTACACCACTGGACAATACTGATCACTCACTTGCCGAATCCGTCAAAAATTTTAGTATTTTTGACAAAAAATCCCTACTTTTTCAGTAAAATAAGTCACTTCAGAAGCTTCGGGCCGGGGTGCCCGGCCCGGCCCGGCCCGACCCTCCAAATCTCCGGCCCGGCCCGGCCCGAGCCAAAAGCCCAAAATCGCGGCCCGGCCCGGCCCGGCCCGAGCTCGGGCCGGCCCGATTGCGACCTCTGATCTGAAAGCAGCAACCCAGTGGCTGAGGAGATCAGTCAACGACGGCTGAAAATTTTGAGATAATGTGGCAAGAAACTAGGGTTCCCCCTCCGGGCATAGTAGTGGCTGGGGGGGTTGGGGGGGGTTACCCCCCCTCTCAGTACTTACCTACCACAAAACCCGAGGGGGGGTTGAGTACTTACCTCTCACAACTCCAAATCATACTTATCACAAGCAATTTTATACCTTTTTAAGGCAAAAATCGGTGTTTTTCGACCTTATTTTCCCAAAAATCGCGCGCTCCGCGCGAAAACCCACCCATAATACCTATTTTTAGGCGATTTTCGGCGAAAATTTTGAAAAAGTACTATTTTTGGCCAAAATTGTATCACAAAAACGGTGTTTTTTCGCCTTTTTGGGTGACCAACATCATACCTCTCACGCTTCCGGTCCCAACCCCGCATCATACTTACCTCCCAGCTCCCACACATGGGCCTGCCACTACACTGCCTCCGGGTACGTCTGCTCCCCCAATTTTTACCTAAAATAGGCAAATTTTGGCCTAAAATAGGCATTTTTAGGCATAAAATGAGTGATTTTTAGGTCAATGTCGTCAAAAATCGCCAAAATACCCTTTTTATTGAGATTTTTTCCTAAAAGGGGCAAAAATGAGCCAAATTTTCGACCTCAAAAAATGACTTTTCTCCAAATTTGGGTCCTCCCCCCCCTTCCGGGTCCGTCCCCCCCCTTCCCCCCAGGTGGGTACGTCTGTTCCCCCTCCTAAAAAAGAGGGGTACCGCCTGTTCCCCCTCCGGACCATTAACTACACTGGGGGGACCCCCACACTCCCCCAGCCACAGCACTGCCCCCCCGTAATCCAGCCCCCCCAACAGGGGTGAGTGAATTAATAGAGCCCCCCCCCCCGGAATAGAGCCCCCCCTAACAAGTAACACATCCCCTATACAGTAGTGTATTAACGCTTGATAGTGGTGCTCAGGTACATTTATGCACGTTTCTTGTTCGTTCAGAGCACATAATACGCCTCTTATTGACGAATAGACACGAATAAATGCGATTACAATTACAAGCGAAAAAACATCTTTTCAAACCCATTTTTATGGGTTTTTGGGGGCCCCGCCTCACCCCCCCCGCCCACCCCCCCCGAGAACAGCACCCCAAAAAACAGACACCCACCGGGAAGGGAGCGACCAAGAAGGGGGGGAGACCAAAAAACCCCCACAAAAAAACAAAAAGAAACGCACAAACCGCAGCGCCAAAAGAGAAAGAACCAGCAGAAGCAGCCAAGAGAATTGGTGACGGAGGTAGAGTATGTTTGTACGGGAACCGTTTTTTGTGATAATTTTGGCAAAAATAGTACTTTTTAAAATTTTCGCGAATCGTATAGGTATTATGGGTGGGTTTTCGCGCGGAGCGCGCGATTTTTGGGATAGGTCGACCGTTTTTGCTTGGTATTTGTTGTGTGTATGTTTGGGTTGGGGGTAGTACTTCGCCCCTCGGGTTTTGGGTGGTAGTCGGGGGGGTAACCCCCCCCCCCCCCCGCGTTGCGGGGGGGCTGTTTCTGCTTCTTTTCGCGTGTTGTGATCTCCTCGCGGGTGCTGCTTTCGATGGGTCGTCGGGCCGGCCGGCTCGGGCGGGCGGGCGGGCGGTTGGGTTTGGCTCGGGCGGGCGGGCGGGTTGGGGGGGGGCGGGGCCGGGCCGGGCACCCGGCCGGCTTCTGGTGTTTTTCGGTGGTTTTTGTGTTTTGCGGGTCGGTGTAGTATGTCGGGGCTACCCAGGCGGGGCGGCGACCTACTGTACCACAGGGGGGGCAGGCACTCCTCCTCGCCGCCGGCCGGCCTGGGGTGGGGGCGGATAAAAAAGTTTAGGTCTAAATATTGATGAAAATGCGCTCTAAAACGCTCATTTCGGGCGTCGCGCGCGATTTTTCGCCTATTTGCAGTGAAAAATGCCGATTTTATGCCATTTTGAGCCAAAGATCGCAACTTACTGTACCAGCCGCCGGGCGGCGAGCCTACCTACTGTATGTACTGACAAAAATTGGGTTAAGAATCTGAGCCAAAAATTCGGGCCGGCCGGGCCGGAGTTTGGGGCTTCGCGCCGGGCCGGGCCGGCGGTGTGTTCTTGGTCAGGGTGTTGACGATATGATAGATTGGGACCCGAAAGTGTTGACGATCGATGGGGACATGCCCCAAGTCCGAAATCTGGGGCGGGGGGGTCGCCCAAACTGTTGACGCTAGTTCGATGGTGGGGGGGGGTCGCCAAAAATCAAGGTATAGTATAGTGCATCAAGTAGGTAATAATGTGTAAATATTTAATGAAAATGTGTATAGATGCAATAAATCCGCGCGTAGCGCGCGATTTTTGCCTATTTGTGGTGAAAAATACCGATTTTGAGCCATTTTGAGGCAAAAATGTCAATTTTGGGTTCGAAATGTGTTGACAGATAGATAGATTGTTCCCAAAATTTGTTGACGATAGATAGATTTGCCCATATGTGTTGACGATAGATAGATGAAATCAAAAAGTGTTGACGATAGATAGATGAATTTGGGGGGGGCCCCCCCCCCCCCCCCCCCCCCCCCAAGTACTACCCTGCGGGCCGAGATTTGGGGGTACGGGTCGGGCCGGGCCGGGCCGGAGATTTGGGGGCTCGGGCCGGGCCGGGCCGGCCAAACCCGGCCCGATTGCGACCTCTGTTTCAGATCATCATCAATATTCAAAATTGTATTCTCGTTCTCGTCATCCGCTGCTGAGTTTGCCGTTGTTGCGTGTTGGTTGCGCTAGTTTGGCTCGTTTGGTTGGTCTAATCTCACCGGTGCGTTTCCATTGTCGTTTTTCATTCATGTTCACATTCTTTGTTATTAACACTGTTTTAATTTAAGGGTTTTTTTCCGGATCTTGTGAAGGTCTTCGCGTAAGCTTGCAGATAAAATTTGAATTTGAAACGTTTTAGCACAACAACACGGCCTTATCATACCACTAATCTGTGGCAGTGTAGTTCCTGGTCCGGAGGGGGAGATAGCGGACCCCCCGTTTTTTTCGGAGGGGGAGATAGTGTACCACCGAGGGGGGGAAGGGGGGGGGGAAGACCCAAATTCAGGAAAAAGTCACTTTTTGAGGGAGAAAATATGACCTAGATTTGTCCCTTTTTGGAAAAAATTCTTCAGGAGAAGGGTATTCTTGGCGACTTTTGAGAACATTGACCTGAAAATCACACATTTTAATTAACCGTTACACGCAGCTGGCTGTGTGTGCATTAATTAATACACGTGTGTGTTTTAGACAGCAGCAGCGCTAGATATAAGTAGCAGCGGCTAGACGGAAGTATGTGTCGGTTCGCTAGCTCAGCGGTGAATGCGTGGACTCGTGCCTGCCGGGACCGCTGGTTCGAGTCCCGCCGGCGCCGGTGAATTTTTTTGTTTTTTTTTGGCTTTTTTTGATTAAAACTAATTTATACATGAACAAAATGATGAGAAATAGTGTTTATAACAGTGAAATCGGGGTTGGGATGTCAAAACATAGCCATCATTTTTTGTTTGTTTTCTTGAGCTTAGCCTTAGGCTTGGGCTTTGGCTTAGGCTTAGGCTTAGTCCTACGCCCAGGCTTCTTGGGCTTGGGCTTAAACGTAATCTGAAGCGGCTGGCCTCAAAACGCCGTTTTCTGCCTTTTATAGGCGTGGATGATTTTCCAAAGATTTTTAACTCCTCTTCACATTTTAGGCCTAAAAATGCCCATTTTAGGCCTAAAAATGGCCATTTTAGGCAAAAATTGGGGGAGATAGTGTACCCGGAGGGGGAGATAGGGGGATAGTGGAC
This sequence comes from Rhynchonema sp. JSB1_4, assembly GCA_030248065.1. Lineage (NCBI taxonomy): Eukaryota > Metazoa > Nematoda > Chromadorea > Monhysterida > Xyalidae > Rhynchonema > Rhynchonema sp. JSB1_4. Next base: position 12,584 of record JASAMV010009121.1, read on the forward strand.
CACCCGAGGGCAGTGTAGTGGCAGGCCCATGTGTGGGAGGTAAGTATGATGCGGGGTTGGGACCGGAAGCGTGAGAGGTATGATTTTGGTCACCCAAAAAGGCGAAAAAACACCGTTTTTGTGATACAATTTTGGCCAAAACTTAAGGTAAAAATAGTACTTTTTTCAAAATTTTCGCCGAAAATCGCCCAAAAATAGGTATTATGGGTGGGTTTGCGCGCGGAGCGCGCGATTTTTGGGAAAATAAGGTCGAAAAACACCGATTTTTGCCTTAAAAAGGTATAAAATTGCTTGTGAGAGGGATGATGTGGAGCCGAGGTGGGAATCGGGCCGGCCCGGCCCGGGTCGGGCCGAGGGTTCCGGCCCGCACGGGCGGGCCGGGCCGGGCCGGGCCGACTTTTCGGAATGTCGGGCCGGGCCGGGCCGGGGTGGCCGGCCGAAAAGGCCCGACATCATCGAATTTCAATAAAAAATCGTGATTTTTCAGGCTAAATTTGCCAAAATTTCTCGCGATTCTGCAAATTAGTACCAACTTCCATGATTATCAGGCAGTGTAGTGGCAGGCCCATGTGTGGGAGGTAAGTATGATGCGGGGTTGGGACCGGAAGCGTGAGAGGTATGATTTTGGTCACCCAAAAAGGCGAAAAAACACCGTTTTTGTGATACAATTTTGGCCACAAATTGAGGTAAAAACAGTACTTTTTCAAAATTTTCGCCGAAAATCGCCTAAAAATAGGTATTATGGGTGGGTTTGCGCGCGGAGCGCGCGATTTTTGGGAAAATAAGGTCGAAAAACACCGATTTTTGCCTTAAAAAGGTATAAAATTGCTTGTGAGAAGGTATGATTTGGAGTTGTGAGAGGTAAGTACTCAACCCCCCCCCCCCCTCGGGTTTTGTGGTAGGTAAGTACCAGAGGTCGCAATCGGGCCGGCCCGACCTCGGGCCGGGCCGGGCCGCGATTTTGGGCTTTTGGCTCGGGCCGGGCCGGGCCGGGCCGGAGATTTGGAGGGTCGGGCCGGGCCGGGCCGGGCACCCCGGCCCGAAGCTTCTGAAGTGACTTATTTTACTGAAAAAGTAGGGATTTTTTTGTCAAAAAATACTAAAATTTCTGACGGATTCGGCAAGTAAGTGATCAGTATTGTCTATCTGACGAGTTTTTCATGGAAAACAATCAGTGGTGTGGCTACCCAGGCGTGCAATCAACCTACTGTTGTACCACCAGAAGGGCCTACAATCAACCTAGGTACCTGCTGTACCGGCCGAGCTAGGGGGGGGGGGGCGGGGGACAAAATTTTTTATGTCTAAATTTTGATGAAAATGTGCTCTAAAACGCAATTTCGCGCGCAGCGCGCGATTTTTCGCCTATTTAGACTTTGGAGTGAAAAATATCGATTTTATACCATTTTGAGCCAAAAATAGCAACCTACTGTACCAGCCGGGGTCGGCTACCTACCTACTGTACCAGGATGGCGCGTCAATCTTCCTACCTAAGGGGGCCCACCCCCAGCCACACCCTTGAAGACAGTGTAGTGGCGGGGGGGGGATGGGGGGGGGGATTCCCCCCCCCCTACGGCGTAGGTACCTTGCACCCCCCGGGGGGGGGGGGTTGGGGGGGGGGGAAGGGTAGGTACCTTGCAACCACCCCGGAGGGTACCTTGCAACCATCAATGGTTTTTATAGGCAAAAATGGGTGTTTTTCGACCTCAAAACCCCAAAAATCGCGCGCTCCGCGCGCAAACCTCCATATGATAGGTATTTTAGGCAAATTTTCGGCCAAAATGCAAAAAAGTACCAATTTTTCGGCCAAATTTGCAGTATAATGCATCAGAGGTCGGGCCGGGCCGGGCCGGGCCGCGATTTTGGGCTTTTGGCTCGGGCCGGGCCGGGCCGGAGATTTGGAGGGTCGGGCCGGGCCGGGCCGGGCACCCCGGCCCGAAGCTTCTGAAGTGATTTATTTTACTGAAAAAGTAGGGATTTTTTTGTCAAAAATACTAAAATTTCTGACGGATTCGGCAAGCAAGTGATCAGTATTGTCTCTATCTGACGACCATTTCATGGAAAACAATGTATTTTCAACCAGTGGTGTAGCTACCCAGGCGGGGCGGCAACCTACCTACTGTACCGGCCGGGCTAAGGGGGAACAAAATTTTTTCGGTCGAAATTTTGAAGAAAATGTGCTCTAAAACGCTAATTTCGCGCGTAGCGCGGCGATTTATCGCCTATTTGGAGTGAAAAGTACCGATTTTATATACCATTTTGAGCCAAAAATCGCAACTTACTGTACTAGCCGCCTGCGGCGACCTACCTAGTGTACCAGGATGGAGCGTCAACCTACCTACCTACTGTACCTAGGGGGTACCCCCACCCCCCTGCAACACCGTTGTTTTCAACCAAAAAATACCTAGGTTCAAATATTTGGCGCAAAAATTATGACAAAACTTGGGTTAAAATCTGACAACAAATTAGGGCCGGGCCGGAGATGTGGGGGTTCCCCGCGCTCAGTACTTGCCAGAGGCCGGAATTTGGCCGGGTACGGGTCGGCCCGGCCCGGCCCGAGCCCCAGATTTCCGGCCCGGCCGGCTCGGCCGTACCCCCAAATCTCCGGCCCGGCCGGGCCGAGCCTCCAATTCCGGCCCGGCCCGGCCCGATTTTTTGGCTCAATTTTTAACCCAATTTTTGTCATAACTTTTGCGATTTTTGAATCTTTTTTTTGGTTGAAAAAAAATTGTCTTCAAGCAGTGTAGTGGCAGGCAGATGGTTGCAAGGTACCCTCGGGGGGGGGATGGTCCAGACGCTCACGGTACCCCCTCATCCCAGCCTCCGGGAGGTGCAGGTACCCTGAGGGCGCTCCCGGAATATACGGGACCTGGCCAGAAATGGACTTACCGAATGGGCTCTGAAATGTGATAAAACTTTTCCTGGGGTTTTCATAGGTGCTGAAAACGACGCAAAGCATTTACTTCATTAGACCTGCAAGCTTTGTGCCATTTTGTCCCAAATCATTGCCAAAACATCGGTTGGCGGAGATGCTTAGACGGGTTCGAATCCTACCGTGGACAACCACCTCGAAGTGTAAAGCTGAACTTTTTTTTGGTTTTTTTGCTTTGTATGGACAGGTCTTCCTGGCTGGTGCCTAAGCCTAAGTCTAATGCTAAACATAAGCCTGAGGATAAGGTACAAACAGGTGGACAAGAGCTCCAAGCAGCTTGTCAGGCTTATTCAGGTTCAGTCAGGCTTTCAGGTGTTACGCTTAGCTGCGATGTCAAAATGGTTTTCATAATCGTTTTCAGCGCCTCTGAAAACCACAGGAAAGGTTTTATAGCCATTCAGTGCCGATTCAGAAGTTTTCTGGCTAAGTCCCGTATATTCCGGAAATGCCCTCAAGGGTGCCTTGCAACCTCCCGGCGGCTGCGTAGGGGGGTACCGTGCAACCATCTGGATCCATCCCCCCCCCCCAAGGGTACCCTTGCAACCATCTGCCTGCCACTACACTGCTTGAAGACAATTTATTTTCAACCAAAAAAATCGATTCAAAAATCGCAAAAGTTATGACAAAAATTGGGTTAAAAATTGAGCCAAAAAATCGGGCCGGGCCGGGCCGGAGATTTGGAGGTTCGGGCCCGGCCGGGCCGGAGATTTTGGGGGTACGGGCCGGGCCGGGCCGGCCCGGAGATTCGGGGGCTCGGGCCGGGCCGGGCCGGCCAAACCCGGCCCGATTGCGACCTCTGGTAAGTACTGAGACAGGGGGGTAACCCCCCCCAACCCCCCCCCCAGCCACTACTATGTTATCAGGTATATTTAAACCAAAAAAACAGTAATTTTTGCACCAAAAAATTGCTTCAAAATATCATCAGAAAAAGTCGGGCCGAAAAAAATCGGGCCGGGCCGGGCCGGGCCGTTTTTTTTCTGAGTCGGGCCGGGCCGGGCCGGACTTCCCGGCCCGAACTGTCGGGCCGGGCCGGGCCCGGGCGAGGCCCGGACTCCGTCGGGCCGGCCGGGGCCGAGGTAAGCCGGCCCGATTCCCCCACCCTGTGATTTGGAGTTGTGAGAGGTAAGTACTCAACCCCCCCCAACCCCCCCTCGGGGTTTGTGAGTAGGTGGGTGCTGCGAGGGGGGGTGAGGGGGCCCCCCAACCCCCCCCACCCACTACTATGCCCGAGGGGGAGATAGCGTACCCGAGGGAGAGGGCCCCTCCCCCAGGAACTACACTGATCTGTGGTACGGTGAAGGTGGGGTGGGGTTCTATTGATGGGGGGGTCAATTAATGGGGGGTTCTATTTTGATTTCGAGCCATTTAGGGGGGTTCAATTAATGGGGGGGTCAATTAATGGGGGGGTTCTATTTCCGACAATACGGTAACTCCAAAAAATAGATTTTTTCTCTTTCTTTGCCACGAGGAGGATAGAATTATGAACACCGCTGTGGCAATTGCTGGATGATTGCTGATGCTGATGGACTTTAATTCGGCACTGCGCAGGTCCATGACTTTCAGCACTGCTGCAGCGTAGTCGATATCAAAATTGGTCATTGAGTCGGATGCAATCGGCCCTGCCTTGTTCACCTGTGATTTTTGCATTGAGCATAAAATATTCAGCGTGTGTTGAGCATAGAAGTTCAGAGTATGTTCATACTTGGCACTTATGGTATTTCGAGCAGTTTCAACACTTATTCCCAGACCTAAATGAAGGCCTCTAAAATTAGCCTTGGTGCGAACTCGCGGTTGCAGCCGCAAAATCTCAAAACTTGATAAATGAATTATAAGCCCGCCTTGCACAGGCATATGTCATACAATCGCGGGCAAGTTTGGAGCAGGGTTTGGTAAAAAAAGCATTTTTTTTAAAAAATCGTTTCTTTAAACGCCACAAATGACCGAAATATGACCCCAAAAACATTGGAAAACGCTAATGTTGGGAAGAAAACCTGGTTAAATGAAGTAATTCTATGTGTTCTGAGGCAAAATAAACGGGTTTCAACCCTTTCCTATCTAGTTGGTCGGGTGCCATATCAGACCCGCATCATGGGACCAACTTTGGACGAGTTAGTAGTTGAAAGTCAAACACCATATATCGACGTATGTCGACAAAGTAAAAATTGGTAGAAAATGTTTTGAAAAAAAATGGAACAAAAAATTGATTTTCCTTGATAATCAGGATACTTTCCTTAAAAAATGCAGGCGTAAATAAAGGAAAGTCAGGATTTAAAAAAAACGAAAAACGACCCAGGCGTTTTTTTAAAAAACGTCGTTTTTTTAAGAAAAAACGCTTTTTATAACTTTAGACCCACCCTGCCTTGGAGAGCCCGTTCAGAACAAGTCCCGAACCGAGTTTGTGAGGTTCGCTTCTAGCTGCTCCTGATTTACACCTCAGCTGTTTTACACACCTTGGGCGGTTGTTTGATGTACGCAGTGGTTTTCTAAAAAAAAATTTTTTTTTCTCAAAAAATATTTTTTTTAAAAGTATTTTTTAAGTTAAAAAAAATTTTTTTTTATTATTTTAAAATTCGAAAATTTCTAGATTTTTTTTGCTCTAAAAGCGCAATTTTTGGTGAAGAATTGCTACTGTTGACATCACCTAACCCAACCATGGGTGTATCGGGTGCCATAATCGTTGTTTTGTGGCATCTAGACATAGTGCGCACACTGGCAGGCCCTATCATATTGATTACACACGTACATGTGACTGAGATAACGTTTTTGTTTATCCATGCCCAAAAACCGAAAGGAGTGATTCTATTTTGTATTCACTCTAATTTCACACTATGTGTAGCTTATTTGCATTGGTCGCGTACCTAGACGTCATAATTTCACCCAAAATTCCCTACGCACAACGTGCAAGCGCTATAATGTCGCAATTAAAAATACTATATGTCGAACACTTGGGCGCTGTTTTTCACATTTCACATCACTAATAAGTGAAGCGTCCGAGCCGAAAGATCATACACTATTTAAAAAATTGAGTTTCAGATTTTTATAGCGATAACGTTTTATCATCACACACCCCACACACGCAGTGCCCCAGGAATATTAGTCCAGCCACGAGCTCATGAAACAACATACTTAGAGCTTATTCAGCCACTCTCGAAAATGCACCGGTAAGGCCGCTCTCTGACAAAAGCAAAAAGTCATCACACACTACGCTTTTTTTGCTATTTGCTTTTGTCAGAGAGCAAAAGCGAAAATAAAAAAAAGCAAAAAGTCATCATTACTTTTTATGCCCCAAACTAGGCTGCACAAACCCGAAAATAAAAAATTACACATAGGTCTGGTCGGTCTGGAACACGCTAGTGTTTGCTGCTTGTGCGCACTTCACAACTATTTGCTTTTTGCTTCTGCTCTCTGACAAAAGCAAAAAGCAAAAGTCAACTTTTTGCTTTTGTCAGAGAGCGGCCTTACACGTGTTTTCGCAAACAAAAGAATGAGATTGGACGGAGGGAGATGATGACAAGTTCCAGCTGTCTGACCTCAATTTGTTGTGGCTTGCGCGAACAGCAACGTTGCTCAACACAAATGTTTTGGGAGTCAAAAGGGAATTGACGCACCGAGGTGGAGAGCGTGTTTTTAAAAAATGCGTTTCGTTTCTTTCATTTCCGAAATATGTGGAACCTGAACATTATTGGAATCCCCACAAGCCAATATAAAAAAAGACGTCTCATGGGCTCGTGGTTGGACTATACACATAACTTTTTACTTGAAA
>JASAMV010009122.1:0-86213 GCA_030248065.1 Rhynchonema sp. JSB1_4
GTATTGCATATGTAGTTGCAGTTGTATTAATCATGTTCGTGCGGTAAAAACGATGGCTGTCAAAGGCACAGCTGCAGGTACACCAATTTTTCAGCGAATCAATTGCTATCGTTTTTTAGGTCTTGGAACATGAACCTTCGTTGACCTATCCAGTTGCTACGCAGCATGAAGATGTATGATTCATAAGCTTTGACGATAACACTCGGTTGAATCACGTTGGAAAAAGTTCCATTATACCACTAGCACGGTACAGCACTAAACTTTCTTCAGAAGCTGTGACGGAACGACATTTATAACGCCGCCCAGAAGTGTGCTCACATTTTATAATATAGATATGTACATGACGATAAAGTACCACTCCCAGTTTTCGTGGTGCTACAATCGAGAGACCTATTCCGCAAATGTCCCATTGCTATATCATGGACAATGGACAACAAGGACAGTTTTTTAGCGAAGCCAATACGTGAAAAACGTACTCTATGTTATAGGTAAGTTCGATAATAGGTTTGCACAGGAGGCAACAGCAGACAACCTAATCCTACAAAAGAGATTGCCTTACTATACATTTCCACGGAACATCGTTTGTTGAAAAAGCTTCTCTGCTTAGCGTGAATAGAACTGCGATGACTGAAGGAAGCGTATTGGTCGCACAATGACTATATGAGAATCCATCCCCCCATTTTTCCTGCATCGTCAAGGAGAGTTTCTGGCGATTTATTCAAAATAAATCAGGTCTTGACAAGGAGTTATTTGCTCTTTCTTTTCCCGCTTTATTTGTCGGGAGTGATCAACGTGTGTGTTCGTATCGATTTCACACACAACGCGTATAATATACGTGGCTACAGTAACCCGAGCCCGAACCATTTCAATTGCGTGGAATTCAGGGTGAAACTTCTGCACACGTGTGTTTCTCATTCTTCTTGTCAAAACCTGGTTCAACTGGAATAATTGCCAAATATCAGCCTTGTCAATGCAGGAAAATTAGGGGGATAGATGCTCATATAGTCATTGTGCGACCAATACCTATGTAAAGGCAGTCTACGGGAGGTTGTCACTCAGCCCCCGAATACCGTAACCCACCGCAAGCAAGATCGTTGCGAGACCCATGCTGATCGCTGCTTATCGACACGTGTATTAGCGGCAGCAAGCTGGAAATTGTCATCGTGCGCGTCGATCCCCAAAACTTCGAAATGTTGGTTGGTGTTGGCGCTAACACGCAAAACATAGATAAAAAAACAAAATGGTCTCGACACGATCCTTGCAGATCAGAAAATTACGGTGAGATTACGGTATTCGGGGGCTCAGTGAGCAACCTCCCGCTAGACTGCCTTTATTATATCCAATGTACAGCATACGCATTACCTTTAAGAAGCTGCAGTTTACAGTCAGAGCGTCCTAGATCAAGAATATTCTCATGAAGCGTAATGTACACTGCAACTGTCCAAAGTATGTACATTGTTTCTCTCAGGACTTCATTTTCATGCAATAATGCTCAATTGGCAAATTCCACCTGTCGTGCTCATCGTAATTACTAGCAAGAGTAGTCTATACTGTATCCATTTACGGCATTGCAATTTACTAGCCTTCCAATGAACAATACCTTTTCTCGCAGTAAGTACAGTACCCCACACAAACTTCCTTCTCATTGTACTGAACTGCGCAAGGGTACTAGTCGGAGATAGCCGTGAATCAGGAAAATAACGCCTTCCGCGTCATAGCAGAGTCAAACACTACAAATGCAAATGCTATAAGTTCCGAGAAAGCTTAACAAACCATTTCTTAAAAGTTCCCAAATGTGTGCTGGATGATGTCAATTCAACCGGAATTAATCCATTCGTTTTTCTGCAGCACTTTGCAATGGCCACTTGCCGCCAACAACGTCAAGGCACGATGTTCGAACGATAATTCCATTTATTATGAAAAAAGATTGCTGAACTGAACGTACTGCGTCCAGCTAATGGCGTTTTGCCAGAATGACACGGCTTTGTTCTATGAAGACTCTGCTGTGCTGAAATTCTTTGACAAATGGCAAACGTCAGTTCAGCTTTGAATTTTTGAAGTTTACGACGGAGCAAATAACTCTGCAACATGTGATGTTTCAGCTTTTACTCTCCCTCCACGGGCTTATCTGCGTGTCGATCTGCGTGTTCGGCATTGTCACCAACATTTTGCACATACTCGTGTTAGCCAATGCGTCGATGCGGACGGTGGCCGTCAATGCTGTGCTCATTGGTTAGAATGCAACTCGTGGACACACATCTCTTAGAGTTCACGGCTGGGGACTATACATACATAGGTGTCGGTATTCTGAGCCAAATGGTGGATTAAGGAAAACCTGACGTTTCCAAACGGACATTTGATACTGTGTCAATGCGCTTGCAGCCATCGCCGTGTGCGACATGGGCACGATGTCGACTTACCTGATCTACTTGCTGCACTTCAACATCAGACTGTTCGATCGGCCATGTACAACGTCCTGGTCGTACGGCTGGATGCTGTTCTTGACGATACATGCATGTTGTTCAATACTTCTACACACAGCTAGTCTTTGGCTGAGCGTTGGCATGGCATTCATTCGGTTCGTTCAGTCAAACAATATTTCAACATACATACGTTACGTACATATTTTTCCCAAGAAGCAGACTCAGTTGAGACAATAGACTGGGCGGCCTTACGTAAAACTAGGAAATAGGAAATCTTTTGCGTGTCAAAACTATGTTTTAGGAAACTTGATACGAAGCTAGGAAATAGGAAATATTTCCTATTTCCTAGTTGTTTTTTTCGAAACTAGGAAATAGGAAATGTTTGGCACAATCAGTAGAACCAAACGGCAACGCAGCTCAACAAAATGTTTTGAGAGAGCTGCCTGTATATGCGCAATGCATGCTTGGCTAAAAAATATTCCGTCAGTTGTGTTAAAAGTAGGCTTGTCTATGGTGTCGGGACACGGTGACAAAATTTCCTAGTTCCTAGTTTCAAAAAGACAACTAGGAAATAGGAAATATTTCCTAATTCCTACTTTCTTTCTGAAACTAGGAAATAGGAAAATATTTTCTATTTCCCAGTTTTACGTAAGGCCGCCCTAAATGTTTATTGCGACGTTTCAGCCAACAGACTCTTCGTAGTGGAGCAATAACGTCCAAGTGGCATCAGCCCAGAACGGCGTGGATGATGAACGTGTTGGTATATCTGTTCGTCGGCATACTTACAGTGCCTACCATATTGGTACATCGCATCACGAAAATTGTGAGTCCCATGATCCAATTAGCTGTTGCAGCTGCAAAGATTGACACAAAAAATGCAGGGCGAGAAGGGTAATACAACTGAATGTCCCGATGTGGTCGGCATATATACCATTGTTGTGCCCGAATTGTTCCAACAACACGGGTGTGCCGGATACAAGGCCAATCTTTGGCTAACCGGTATCGTTTTCAAAGTACGTCATCGATTTTTATCGCATGTACATGCAGTATCCCACGGGGGTCATACTCGTACTACACCCATTTACAGGTTATACCGTGCATTTTGCTAATCTATCTGTCAGCCGACCTTATTGTTCAACTACGAAAAGCCAACAAACGTCGACGTCGAATGTTGACGAACAGCAGAGCAACACCATCAGAGACCGTCAACGGTGCCAACCTAGTGAACAACAGTGGTAAGACGAGAACACGAATCGCAGTAAACAATTTAAAATCTGGCCGGTCAGTCCTGTCAATATTCTCGAAATCGAGCAACGCAAACAACAGAGTGGAACACGCGCCCGCCACACAACAGGTATTATATTACACCGTATAGTCGGATCATCAGCTAATGGCACTTTTGTTTGCGAGGTTCAGGTTCCGTTGTGAAAAATTGTTCCTCCGCAACGCAATGTCAGAGAAAACGGCGCACAAAGATAAAATAAAAACCGATTTCTCTTTCTTTTGTTTTTCGTAAGCCAACCGGAACCGGAACAGCACTGGATCCTGCGTCAAGCTTTTCAGCTGACAAAAGTGTCATGCTGGACTATACGTATGGTACTGCTATGTATGTTGCATTCCGTATGCATTTCATACGTTGTTTAATTTTGTGGTTATCGCAGAACTGTGCGGCAGCACGTCGACAGGCGCGATTTGCCGGCGCCGATCGCACAAACATCGTGCTCATTGCCGTTGTATTGGTGTTCGTAATCACTGAAATGCCACAGGTGAGTCCAAACATACGCAGGAGAGCGCAACAAATAAATTATGGTGACGGTAAGTATACTCAGTAGAATAGATGGTAAATCTTAGAAAGTATAAATGGCATAGCAATAACCTCTGCAGGGGACCGTGGCTCTACTCAGCGCAATTTACACCAGCGACGTGCACCAACACGTGTACATGCGCATTGGAGATGTACTTGACCTACTTTCCCTGATAAACAGTTCCGTAAACTTTGTGCTTTACTGCATTGTCAGTTCCAAGTACAGGGCCACGTTCTGGAAGGTGCTTCTGCCGAAACAGGTTTACCGGTTAGTCAAGCTTCAACCTGGATCTAACAACTAGAAGTGTTTTTATTCCCGACAGATTCTCTTCAGCCGTTTGCAACCGAGCAAAACAAGCACCAAGAACAACGCGCAATCACCAAATACCCAAGACGAGGGCAAAGCAAGAAACCACCAAATCAAAGAAACAAAAACCCACCAGCCCAAACAGAACTAGAAAGGGTTTTATACCCCCGAAGAAAATCTCCCGCCAACTTTTCTCGAACCGAACAACCCCAAGGAAGAACAATGGCGTTGACCAAAGTCAACAATCGGTCGCAATCACCAAATTTAACCCAGAAGAACGAGGAGCAAAAGGGAAAGATAGGAGAAACGAAGCACTTGTGAAGAAAAAAAAGGAGAAAATGACTAAAAAAAACAACGACATCCGACGAGAAAGGACTGCCCTGAAAAGAGGGGGGAGCACCCGCGTTTGTAATATCTACAGTATGCATTTTTTTGCAGACTGCGCCCACCGCCATGGATTGTCCACAACGGTTACAAATGCGGCAGTACCACTGCTTAGCAGAGACTCGAGCTCACCAAGTCACAATGGTACTCTCCGGGAAATTTTGGCCGAATTTTACCGAATTCGGTAAAAATTTTACAGATTCTCGTTAAAATTTTGAGCACATAAACTGTCGGTAAAATTTACAGACTGTCTGTAAAATATTACGTGTGTTGCATAGCAGCTGCCGTTTTACAGAATGTTGGTAAATTTACAGACAGTTGGTAAAAGTGGGACTTTACAGACTTCATCGGTGATTTTATTTCCACTGCAACAGGCTGCTTTTGTCCATAATATCACTTGTTGATTGTGTAAAATGACAGGATACATAAGTACATACTGTAAATACCCACCAAAACACGCATATGTATGGTTGAGAACAATCTAAATGAGAACTAAAAAGTACCATAAGGAGTGTTACGAACCCATTCGTAAAATAACGCAAACACACCAAAATATTGATACATAGAACTTATTGCGGTATTAAGAGACAAGTATATAACTGTTGAAATGGCTACACAATTAATGCGCGTTCCAATAGTGGTGGTTTAGGCTTGGAACTACTGTAGACATGGGTAGGTAAAGTAAGCCTCGAAAGCCGAGTCTAAACCACTATTGGAGGCGAGCTATAATAGTGAGGTACGAGTTCATTTTGGAGTAGATCTCGCCTTCAATAAATTGCGGTGATCAGTTGCGTTTAGTGTTAGACGGTTTGGATTATTGATACCGACGTGATGATACGCATCAGCCTTTCTGATCAGCCGATCCTGTTGGCGACGAAACGAACCGAGTTGAGTTTCAATCGAATTGATTAGTCCGGTCCTGTAATATTGAGACTTACGAGCATTCTCAAACGATAGTAATAGTAGTGAATATCATTTTGTTGAAATGAAGAAGTTTTTTTTCATTGCCCAAAAATCCACCCAAAATTCGCCCACTTTTCTGTGCCTAAACTCGGTCCTATGCATTGAGCACAGGCGTAGGCTTAGGCCTTATTTTTCAGGGTTGGCGGAGCTTGGGTGGACTTTTGGGCAAATTAATTACGCGTAAGTCAACACAAAAAAGGTTTCAAAATCCGCACAAAGCACCAAGATCAAAGTCCAGTCCCTGTTCCATAAATTTACCTGTCATATAGTTTTGTTCGAGTTCCCATACTGATCTTGTGTCAATTTGTGGACCTGACGCGATGAATCTTGCGAAATTTGACAAACATTGCGCATCGGAATGATTAAAGTTCACATTTTTAGCAGCTGCTGAATAAAGACGCACAGTTTGTTAAAACAAAGCAGGGATAAGTGACAACACAACGTTATCAATAAGTAAGAAACATTTTCATATGAAACATTTTTGATTCCCGCGCTTTCACCCATTTTTACAGACAGTTTGTAACGTTTACAAAGTGTCTGTAATTTTTACATATAATCTGTAAAAATTACAGATAGTCAGCGTTTTCATTTTTTACCGACACCCTCGGTAAAATTATTTTACAGACTCTTCCCGGAGAGTAGTGTGGCACTAAATGCAGTTAAAACTGAGCCCCATTTATTTGCACCTAAGTCACAAACGCTGGTCGCTATTGGGCACTTGAACAAGGAAGTAACCACAGAGAACACAGCCAGGGAAGAATGCTCTAATGATCCTGCACTGTATGATGGCGCACTGTTGATCCATCAGGATGACCGAAAAATTTTTATTGAGGCTGAATACCATCTGTGATACCATGTATCAAAGTCCTCATATGCTGCATACGACGTATTATCTGTATGTGCGTATATTGTATGCTGCGTCCTTGATGCTACTTTACAATCTCCACAACAGTACTAACTTGTTTAGATAAAATTCGTTCATTACGCGTGCCTTGTTTTCCGATCTTGTGCGCACAAATGTAAGTCAGATGCAGACACTACAGATTTTTATGCGCTTTAGAGGACAGAATCAATGTCGGTTGAATCTAAAGAAAAATATAGTCGAATCACGGCACAATGAAGCAAATAAACAATCGACAAACAGATTGTTGTGATCGTCAAGGTTGGAAGTCTTCTGTCGCTGAAGACTCAAATGTTGCCGCTGCAGTAACAGAGCTTTGATATGACACTGGATACTTAACAACTTCAGACTGCGATTTGAAGCCGTGCACGAAACGCTGAAAGGTAAGACGTGAAACATTAATGGCATCAACCAGTGTTCGAACAGGATCCCGATCCCGATCCCGGGATCCCGGGCCTTTTTTCTGATCCCGATCCCGCCCAAAAAAGTGCCGGGATCGGGATTAAGTTTTGAGAACAAAAAGTAAAAAAATTATGCAATCATAATTCACCAAGCTGTTGTAAGGGCGCGGCCATGCAAACGCGGGCGCGGGTCGCGGGTCAGAAAAATATTCTATGTCCAACAACACCCGTGTTTGCATGGCCGCACTTGCGGGTCGCGGTTTGCAGGGCACTTGATACATTTATTTGGCTGCAACACACACAAAAATTAACCAATCAGCGTTGAGCGAACGTCGCAGGCGTGCCGTAGCACAGCGCTGATTTGGTTCATTTTTTGTGTGTAATGGCTAAATAAATGTTTCAAGTGACCCGCAAACCGCGACCCGCAAGTGCGGCCATGCAAACGCGCGGCGGTCATTGGACATCGAATTATTGTTGACCCGCGGCCCACAACCGTGTTTGCGTGGCCGCGCCCCTAAGAGGTGCTGCTGATTCCGAGCGTGATGAAACCGCAAGCACCACCAATCGCGAACAAGTCGAGCTAGAACTGAGCGGGTACACAAAGTTGCATCGAACGAAAGGGACTCAGTGTTTCGAGGAATGTTGTCACGGTGGACAACATGTGACAAAATTTCTACGACTGGCACGTCTAGCTTCCAAATATCTAAGCTCTCCACCTACGAGCGTGCCTTGTGAACAGCTCTTTTCCAGTGCAGCTGATTTGTTTGATGACAAAAGATACTGCTTGAAACCAGAAAAAGGTGAAATGCTTGTCTTTTTGTCAAAGGCCATTGATCGACTACAATTATGATGTTTGAACTTATCCGTCATCAGCTATTCTCGATTTTCAATCGGCTTTAATCACTGTTCCGGAAAAACTATTGCTTTTGGACCATCTGGTCAATCCCGATCCCGGGTTTTCAAAACCGGGATCCCGATCCCGATCCCGACACTTTTTTGATCCCAATCCCGATCCCGGGATTAAAAATGAATCCCGTTCGAACACTGGCATCAACTATGACGGCAAACGCTGCGACTGCGACTACGGTTGCACCACGACATGGCATAACAAAATTTTGTAGAGCCTGTATTTTGCGATAGGGCTTCAGAATTAATTTCGACCAACGTAAAAGTTGTCCGATTTGTGAGGGGGAACAACTTTGACGCTAGCCGGAATTACTGCTCCAACCCAATCGTAAGATACGGATGGGGTCATACAAAGTTTTCGCATGCCAGGTCCTAGTCCCATTGCTTGCCAGCAAAATCGATAAGGTTTTAAGTGTATGACGACCACTCTGACGCCAGCCGGTTTTGATATGATCCATATGAAGGAAAGCGAAGGCCACAATCAAATGAAAATTTCTACAATTCACACACCTGAACCGCAGTACCAGGAGTTCGAATCAAATACAAAATCGCGTATCCTGGAATGCACATCATGGAGCAAAATGCCAAGAAACAACCAAACGCCAGCGCCCAGGTCGGATACGGTTCGCCAGTGGCGTATTTCAGTGGCTCGTAGTCAACTAGGAGCACTATGAACAACGTCTGCAAACTGAATACGTGGTAGCACGAAAAATTCATGTCACAGTTCAGAAATTTAAAAAAGTTAACTAACGAAGCAACATAGCGGCGCTGTGAACTTCCACAGAAAGTACCAGAAGCGCGGCGGTCGGAAGCCAAGCATGTCTTCCATTGCTGCGTAAACCTTCTCTGCTCCTATAATTATAAAGCTAGCAATACCTAAAGAAAAGTAATTAAATCATTTTTTGTCAGAAATGAATGATTTCAGAAGTGCAAGCACTGACCAAAACCCCATGCGATTCCGACAACTTCGAAGAATACAATGAATAGCAGAGCAATACCGCTGCACCCGTATGCGTCAACAAGCGTCAACCAGTAACTGCCGGACTGAAAAGGTTACGTCTTGAGCACAGAAATTATACAGACGATGTTTAATAGGAAATATTTGTTCACTTTCAAACTGTACCTTTAAAACAAATGGAATCCCACATAGAAACGCCATTGTGCACAGAACAAACACGAAAACCTTCCTGTGCTTCCGAAGCAAAAATGGAAACATGTCCTCCACTGCCGTTGCTGCACCCTCGACAAGGCAGATCTGAAGATACCGGAGCTAGAGTTTCATTGTCTCGATTATGTGTAGTGTGTAACGCGCAAACCTGAGTGTCCATACCAAGAATCGTTAGTATAATGAACAAAAGCACGGCCCAGAACTGCTTGAATGGCAAAATGGCTGCGACTTCCGGATAGGCGAGGAATGCAAGGCCGATACCTGAAATAAAGTTCCGCACAAGATGCATACAAAAATATGGTGATCGGCGGGGTTCTGTCTTGTCTTGTTCATGTTACTTTTGTAATAATGATAGTTCGGAGCTTCCAGACGTTGCAATTTCGATAAGCGCAAAAGACCTTCCTTCATTTGTTGTTTGGGAGCAACTTTCAAACTGGTCAAAATTAAAGAGATCAGTAAATCTCGGATTATGTTCAATACAAAGGGCAGTATCAACTTTGAAGCCAATCACTACGACTATGATCATAGACTACACACACCCAGGCGAACATGGGGTTGCTCAGACATTATGTAGCCTCTGACGTAATTGCGGTGTGTGGCAGTGGATGCGCCAGCAACACCTTTGGTTGAGCAACACGATGCACAAGCGTGGTTTAAGCAAGCCAAGCAGTTGTCCAATCGTGGTCAAACTTGCAGAGTATGCCTTCAAAGTTGACATGGTCAAAAAAGTCGAACAAGAAACAGACCTGATTTTACCACATCAGTAACTAGTTTGCCGGTCATGTGCGACATGTAGCCAAGGATTGAGAACACAACGAACCCAGCCAACAGGCTTGTGCTGCCATTCAGCACGCACATTGTCATCGCGTCCCTGACAAGTGGTAACAAAAAATTACATGTCTTCATCAAATGCGAACAAATGTGAGGAGACCACCAACTTGTAGCAGTTGTGATGATATTCGTTGTGGCTTCCGAGCGCCATCAGTGCGCCATAACCGACTCCGTATGAATAGAAGACCTGCGTGCCGGCGTCTTGCCAGAGCTGAAAATTGACCACAACACATCATGATGCAGAGGGAATACTTACAGTACATACATAGTGTGTAGGTATGCTAACAAGTTCCAAACCCGCGGATCCAGCAGTCTTGTCACGTTCGGTATCAGATAAACTTTGATGCCGTCGATTGCACCGGGTAACGTCAAGCCGCGGATAAGGAGCGCAATCAGCATCATATAAGGAGTTAGCGCACAGACGTAGACGATCTGAAACAGTTTGACTACTTGTGGCGAAACAAAATAGGCACGTATACAATACGAAAAGCAAAGAAAAGCGACTGACGTGTCGCGCCTTGGTGATACCACGCCACAGCACGAAGTACAGCAAACACCAGAGAAATAAATTGATCAGCAACAACTCCCATTGCATTCCGCCGGCAACATCAATGGAGACAGTCTTTTGGAGTACGCGAAAGCTGCATAATGACAGTACCAAAAGTTAGGTAAGCAATCGAAAGAATACGGAGTGAAAAACAGAAACGAACCAATTTGCAAAATGGGTACAAGTGGTTTGGTATAATAGTTGAACTTACTCCCAAAACTGCTCGACGGAAGTAGTAAAGTGGAGAAGTGATGAATTTTGACTAGCAAATGATTCCACACTGGAGTCAATTGATTCATTGTGTCCGATTTCGAGACATGTCTCGTTGTGATTCCACCAGTGCGTGCAGGTCTCCCACGGGAACGGCGCATCTAGCGGAACTAGTGACGCCAGAATGTAGAAAATGGCCCAAGCAGCTATGATGCAGTAATAGCAAATGCAAAAGAAGGTTATTACGACATTCGCAAGGCCGACACCTGCAATCAATGAGATTATTCGAGCTTATATTGACCACTAAGGTATGTAATTTAACAGCCTTTTACCACCTTTGAATATTGGGCAAATTCGCCAGACTTCGATGCCGCCTCTCTGCAAGTACTGACCAAGAGTGACCTCCAGCAGAAATATTGGTACGGCGGCCAGAGCCCAGAACACAGCATACGCCACCAAAAATGCACCGCCTCCATTCTTGAAGCACAAGTACGGGAAACGCCAAACGTTGCCTGAATAACACCGAACCTGAACGGCTGAGCCATAAAAGCATGATCGCATGACACAAAATTATCAGTAAATGACTTAACACTGCGCCGGAGAAGTTCGATTAAGCATCCACCCGATCAAGTTATTTGGAAAGTTTACGAATAACCACCCTGGGGCATACCTGGGTTAAAAATGTTTTCTTCCGCCTTCAGCAGAGCGATAAAAGCTGCACATACTGCAGTGTTGTGCTCAGAATACGCATGGTTTGCAGCATGTTTTTGTAAAGTAATCGAGTTCAATTAACAATGATCAGAGTGCTTATAATCCTTAGGAGGACCAAAAGTATGTATGCATTTACAAGTTTCAAATTTGGAAGTTTGCCGAGTTTGGGACCTGGGATATTTGGGATCCAGTCACCTGGGAGCATATTTGGGATAAATTTTTTGTCTCAAAACCTCAAGACAGGCGCATGTCCCAAACGTGTGGCGGTAAAACAGCGGTAGAAGAACACTGGGGGAAAAGCGCGGTGGAAAAAACAGTAGGTGTGGAAAAACAGCGGGTTCCGAAATTCTGAGCCAACACAACTCGGGGCAGCTAAGTTTAACGTGTGCTGTTAAAAATACCAAACTCATGGTGAACTGGGACCGTGGATTACAAACTCGCAAAATAGGGGACCGTAGATCACAAACCAGCAAAGCAGAAGACCGTTTCCGTAAAAGCCTGGACGAACTAGGAACCCGCGCGCGCTGTTTTCCACCACTGTTATGGACCCCCGCTGTTTTTCCCACCGCTGTTTTATCCAAATTCCGTCCCAAGTAAGCCCCTAGGGGGTTTAATCGAACTTCTCCGGCACCAGGACACCGGCATATACTAAGTATGTTTAGCTTCTGCTGGCGACGAGTCGGCCATAGCAAACCAACCTGCTCGCCAGCGTGGCTGAGCTTATGTACATCTACAGTGAAAAAAACTGACCCAATCCAACGGCATAGGCAATCATTGACATCAGGAAATCGAATCGGCCAGTCCACGTGCCTCTGGGCTCGGACTGAACGACGCAAAGAGGTGTGTGCGAGAATGTGCATCCCAACTTCGACTCTTCTTTTTCCAGCACAATCACAACCGATTGATCCTCGCTCTCGACGGTGTCCGCGTACACCAAGGGCTCACTGGGATTAATTGCATCATCGACGCGCGTGTGCACACCATTATTGCTCATTGCTATTCGATGGAAGACAAATTGGTTATTGCAAAGGCATTCTGTAAAGGATTAACGAATTTGAGCGCAAAACAAATCGAATGCAGTAAATACAGGGCACTAAAGGAATGTTGGTGTTATCCAGACGCAAATGAGAAACAAGTACTGGTTTGTACTGCCCAGCTCTTATCTGCAATCCAACACGCTTGTTTTTCACAAAACGCATCCATGCGTCACAAAACGTAATTCATTTTCAATCAGTGGGAACGGTCAAAGCCAGATCAGGTGCTGCAGTAATCAATTCCCCTCGACGAAAATGGCACACAATTCGCTGGGATTTTGAGTGCACAACATACAGCAGCGCGACTAAATGCACGTGCGCAACTCTGCAAAAACAAATCGTGTATAGTAAATTTCCAAATTCGCTGCCGCACAGTAATTACGCCCTATAGTTAATGTCAAGTTATAAACCCGAACGCTAACCATGCGCGGTTCTGAAACATTGCGCGCAGCTGTCTGGCTGGCTGGCAAGCTGCGTGTGTGTTGGCTGTCCGAATGTTTCACAAGTTGACTTTCGGGTTTAGAACCTGACATTAACTATGGGGCGTACTTTACTGTGCGGCAGCGAATTTGGAAATTTGCAATACATACAGGGTGACCCAAACAGGAAGGCAACATTTTTGGGAGTTTCGTTCTTGGGATTGGATGAGTCCTGAGACACGAGCAGCAAGCACATCGGTCGAACGCAAAACTTCCATAGTTTTTGTTTAGAATGTCATGGGTTGAAACCAGTTTTTACTCATCATTTAATCGTCATCGACGAATAAAAGTGTGCCCTGACGAACAAAAATTAAGACCAATTCGTCATCTGGTCGTCACAGCAAGAGTTTTCCTTTCACCTTTGTTTTACAAAGTCAGTTTCTGGTTTAAAACGTGCGTGAAAACAGAAGAAAATATTCTTGCCGCCGGTATTCTTCGTGGTTATCGTGAATAACTGATGATCACGGAGAGATTTTTTGAGAATCAGGACAATGAAGAGTACCATCCTCCAATACAATAGCATTATTGCACCAGCGGGCGCTCCGAAATAATCTTTCCAACGAAGTTGGTCCATTAACGGAAGCTGAGAAGTGGTCCATGGACAATTTCCACAGTTTCGTGCAAAAAATCGATTCTGCTGTTGATACCCTGGATCAGCTCGGCCATAGCGTGCACTAAACTCGTCTTCCGTGAGTTCGGAAGTCGACTGGTACATGCTGTAGCTTTGGCACACGTTGTACCACAACATTCCAGCAGATGTTTCACGAGAGCAGCGCTGTCACTGTGCTGATGAGTCAAAGATCGCAAGTTTCCGATGCCCGAGGCATAACTCCAGCTTGATGCTGTTTCAACCCATGACATTTTTGCACAGGGCACTATAGAAGTTTTGCGTTCGATTGATGTGCCGTTCGTATCATAGGTACTACCCAGCGAACGCTGAGAACGAGACCGTCAAATGTGTTGCGTTCCTATCTGAGTTACCCTATACTACTACTGTGCAGCAGCCGTATGTGCCACACACACACAACACACACAAGAAATAATAATGTGTGGCACAACTGGGTACGAAACAGATTCGACAATCACCTTGATATTCTTGTCTTACGTTCTCAGAACGTGGTTGATTACAACAGTACCCACAAAGGTTACAAGTTCCCAACGCACAATCCATAAATTCGGACGACATGCGAAACACTTAAAACAAACCGTTGCCAAAGATCTGACAGAAAGCAGAAACTTCACACGCCGACTTCTGGCAGGATGATAAGCGCAAACGCACGCGAGCACTTCGTGCTTTCGGATGTCAGTTGTGTGATTTATTAACATTGCTCAGTTTTCTAATACACGCAAAGCCAAACGAGCACGAGCGAGCGTGAAAAACGAAAAACTTTCACGGCGTGTAGACACCGAGCAACACAGAAACTGATATTTGTGTTTCGCACTTCAGCATGTACGATAAGAGAACAAACAGCAGCTGAACAGCTTCAGCAGTGTTTTATCTCTGAAAAATTCTAAAAAACAGAAATGTGGATCACACAGCAGCATTTTTCGTTTTGTAAAGTTTGTTTGTGAAAACGAGCACACAATTACCGCAAGGAAAAAGGCCTAGCAATAACACACTGTCTTACACCTTACATGAGCTCGCATACATAGCTGTGCGAAGCACCGCATACAAGGTACAACCTGCTCATATGCATGTGGCTCGTAGCTAACATGCTGCGCTTTCATGACGTCATGCCATGCGGGTAGAGCACCACATGCAGGGCCAGCCAATGCGTGGCATACTTCAAGCAACAAGCTGGTTACGCAGCAATAGTGTGGCACAAAACACCGAACTAGCAGGCATATCAATGTGGCACAAGATTAGTTGTCGTTATTGCTTTGCTTTTTAGCACTGTTGGAAACGGCTAGTCGCACGCATTAGACATTACACTTGCACATGGATTCACACCCATGCGGTGGTATCGGACAAAATAATTCTTGGGAACTACTGTGAAGATGGTAACACTTCAGGCAGCTCCACTAAATTTTGACGCGACATACATTTGCTACCGTTAGTTCCATGTTGAATGAGTTTACTTCCGGACGTGGGACCAGTTTGTTTGAAAATTAGTCTCCCGTAAGAGCGAACTTAGGTTAAATCCGGAATGCGGAAATAATTTGCATGCAAAAATGCAAAATAATTCCGGAAAACGCAAAAATTTACATGCAAAAATAATGCGTTTTCGTAAATATTCCCGAATTCAACTTAAGCCCGCCCTAGGGGGTCGAGGTCACTTCAATGAAACTTCATTGTCGAAACCATGCAGGACATGATAAAGCAGACTCCTATCCTGAGTCGAGCTACCTATCACATGAGAAACAACCTGTCAAAACCACAAACAAGAAGCTTGTTCTAAAAACTTGAAGAATAGTGGCAGGAACACGGAACTCCGGAAGTGACATGGACATCTCGTTTGGCATAATTGAAACGCGAAGCCCGTCAAGAAAAACGTCAAGCTTTATTATTTAAGATAACTTAATTATATCGAACACGATTCCCAAATTATCAGCGTGTGTCTACACTTGTCAGCACGTGTCATTATTCATGGAGATTGGATTGAGATGGACACTGTTCTAATAGGGAGCAAGCGCACGGAAGCTGTTAGCCCCAACAGCGTCCACGAATTGCTGCATCGGCGAGTTCATGTTTCTTTTTGGGTAAAAATCCCGTGCATATTTCTTGTACACATATGTAAGCTCCAACATACGCAATCATTCTTATTGTTTAGAGCAGCTTGGAGCGCAAAAGACCCCATTTGATTTGCTCAGTGTGTTTGATAGAGACGTGGTATTTGAATTGGCGCCATCATGCTATTGGTCGCACAATGACTTTATAAGAATTGGTCAAATTTTTTTCCTGAATCGCAAAGCAGGCTAGTGACGGGGCAATGACGTTGCGTTGCGCCATCACACACAAAACACGTAGTAAAGAGAATGTTTCAGACCTGCGGCAACGTGGTTGATCTGCTAGATTATTTTCAGCTGAAAATGTTTTGTGAGAATCACAAATAGCACAGTAGTTAAGAGTGACTGAACGTGAAAATCAGGATTGATTTTGATGAATTCTTATATGGTCATTGTGCGACCAATACTATGTTGACATGGTTTGGTTACAGTATTGAATGTTTCATGGTTCGCCCACCATTTTGAATGTAAAGGCAAACTACGCCAACATGAGCCCGATTTCGGAGGTGGCTTACTGAAAAAGCGAATAGAAAGAGAAAATCCTCATGCACCTCATGATTCTACAATATGTAACATTTCCCAACTCAGCAGCCACGAATGAACGTTTTACTAATCTGTCACCTCCGAAATCGGGCTCGTGTTGACGTGTTGCCTTGTGCAACTATATGTCGCTTTGCCACGTGGGTTTACTTTCGTTTCGATGTGATCAGCTTCGTTTTTTGTGTGTTTTGAGTTCCGTTTTTACTGAGCGAGTGCTCGTGCCGTTTTGGTTGGTCTAAAATACAAGCCATATACCAACAGCCTGAGTTTATTTTGGTGA
The DNA here is from genome assembly GCA_030248065.1 of Rhynchonema sp. JSB1_4. Taxonomy (NCBI): domain Eukaryota; kingdom Metazoa; phylum Nematoda; class Chromadorea; order Monhysterida; family Xyalidae; genus Rhynchonema; species Rhynchonema sp. JSB1_4. The sequence goes on from JASAMV010009122.1 coordinate 16,617, forward strand.
AATAACGCACGTTCGGCTGGAAATATGCAGCAACTGCAGGTCAGGCATAGGAACGTGGAATAATAGAAGATCAGTAGCTCCGACGCAGAGACCGGTCGCAGTCACCATTACCAGTACCCGCATTGACTGTCCAATTGCAGGCGCACGAGTCAAACCAGTACCCAAGATCGGTACATCACGCTTGTTTGGTGGTGGATAATCCATGGCGGCCATACCCAACCTTACTGAAAGAAACCCTGACCGGAGAGCTCGATATTAAGCTTTCAGTTGCTCTAATTGAACTTTCTGGTCGTGCAGTTGCATTTCCATGTCCGCTTTCAGGCATTCTGGCTCCAAAACGTGTTTGCGTTCAAGCAACAAACAACGCTTTTGAAACATCAGCCGCTCAAGCATAACTTATCCATATGACTTGGCAGCTGCACTTTCATTGATTCCATTCGTATGGGCATTCAACCCAAAAACAGGCGTCTCCAGTTCGAAACTGCAATTTAGAGACAATCCCTCCGTAGATCTGACAGGTCAGGTGTGTCGAACGCAGCTGGTGCACAAAAATGTACCTATGGTACAAACAACAAAGGTTGGTATAGTCCAGTCACGAACTCATGAGACGAATTATTTTGAAGTTGACTTGAGCGGATCCAATAATGTTCCGGTTCCACGTATTTCGGAAGTGAAAGAAAGAGAAACGCATGTATTTTTTGAAAACACGCTCTCCACCTCGGTGCGAAATTCCCTTTTGACTCCCAAAACATTTGTGTGTTGAATGACGTTGCTGTTCGCGTAAGCACGCAACAAATTGAGGCCAGCCAGCTGGAACTTGTCATCATGTCTCTCGGCCGAATCTCTTTCTTTTGTTTGCGAAAACACGTGTAACCAGCGCATTTTTGAATCTGGCCAAGCAAACTTTAAAAAGAGTCGTCGCATGAGCACGTGGCTGGACTATACAACAACAATGGTACAAACAACAAAAATACCCTTATTTTGTACTTGAGCGCTCATTTTTTTATCGTGTTGGGCAGATTTTGGCTGGAATAAAAAAATTTTTTTAATTAAAAATTTTTTTTTAAAAATGGGGTTCGAATAAATTTTTTTTTATTAACCATTGGATACGACACTACAGACTACACAGCCACTTTGTTGCACGAATCACAATCGCTCCTGCCTGACCACTGCACATTCTGTCTCGTGTCTCCAAATGGTCGCTTTCACAAACATGGCACATTTTTTTGCCAGCTTGCCGCCACTCTATTTCGACTCCATCACTTTTGCTCTGCCCATCCATTTTCTCCATCGATCGTGTGTGAGCTGTCCTTGACCATGCCAGACCACTTTTGTCTTCTTTATTGCTCCTCTATCACTCACACTCCGTTATCGTCCAATCGCTTCAAACTTTAACCGTTCGCTTCAAAAAACAAAATTTTAAACGTCCACCAACGCCAGCCAACGCCGATCGCCAGCGAAGTACGACCAGACGGTTTTAAATGCGAATAAAACCCCGGGAGAGCCCGATTTACCGATATGGGGCAAAAAATTGAGGAATTTAGCACTCTGAAACAAACAAACCTTGCTCGTGATCATTCGATTCAATCACAAGGTGGGACCTCCAAATGTTGACTGGTCCCAACGTCGTCGCCACTAATCTTCTATTCTTTCACGTTCCGATGCTTGACTCGCAGGTTGCTGCCTATTTCAAGCCGAACGTGTCTTATTTCACCAAAATAAACACAGTCACTTGGTACATCACTTGTATTCACCCGGCACGAGCACTCACTTAGCAAAAACGGAACTCGAAAGACAAAAACGAAACTGATCAAACCAAAACGAAAATAACCCACGTGGCAAAACCACACACAGTCAAAATGGCTGGCGAACCACGAAACATTCAATACTGTAACCAAACGATGTCGACACAATACCATGGCGGCAATTCAAATATCACATCTCTATCGACCACACTGGAACAGACTTAATTTTATAAATTTTATTTTATAAACGCCGCTGCCGAAATTTTTTTGCGAAAAATTTGTAGTGATCTTATTGCCAGCCACTGGGGGTAGCCCTGACGACGGCTCCCCCAGTGGCTGGCAATAAGACCACAACAAATTTTTCGCAAAATGTCACCACACGGCCACAAGAAACATTCAGAGAACAGCTGCTGCCGAAACGTTATCATAAACCAAAGCCAAGTGTTCCTTTTCCATTTGAATTTGGCAAACAAGAATGTATGCATGGTGCAACCTGTTGTGGCAGGACAGTTCGAGATGAACTTTTAATTTCACATCCTAGTGAACAAACGACCGTGCGTTTATTTCGCAGTGATTCAAATTTCTTAGTAATTAGTCCAATTATGGAATGGCACAGAAACAGTAAAAGAAGCAGCGTGCATGTTGCTTTTCATAACGCCTGGTTAGCATCTCATTTAACATGTATATATTTCACACTGTGTCGCTAGGCCACTTGTCTGGTTTTGTTGTGAAACAAGAAGCAAAAGCAGTTGCCTGCTTCGAAATAATCGCCTCAGGTACCGTAACCGCAGAAAAACGCCGTAGAATTCTTTGCAGTGACTGTGCACGTGTGTGTTACACGCTTCTCATTTGAGTTAGCTGAGGCCAAAGAAAATCCAATATCCACAAGTTACAGCATGTTTCTGAAGGTAGGTTCAGTGTATAATGCACATTATTGCGCACGGACAAGTTGGTCGCGTCTTGTTTTTAGTCGCTGTCACCATATGGGCCCACGGCCACGCCGCCGCTGTGGCAATGAAATATTTATATAGAGTATACAGTATGCACATAATATGTTACATTTGACCGTGTATAGCGCGACCGGTCCAAAATTGCGACAAGATTAGCTGAATATACGAGTGATTGCAAAGGGTCTTGTTGTAATATAAATTCCACCTGATAATCATTTCGAGCGTCGCTCGACCGGTTGAAAATGAGCCGCACGCAATGTGTGTGTTATATGCGAGCTGCCACAAATAGTGAGCCCAAATATCAATAAAGCCACGAAAGAAACAAAGCTGTGAAACCACTATACCACTATAGGCTATGCGTAACCAAGCCAAACACACATACAGGCACACACACTGATTTCCAGTTTCAAAATTGGTTTTTTTAGCAAACAAATAAAGGTAGCTGCAGTGTGTGTTCGCTTCAGATATTTAATGTTTAAGCGTCGGTCGCGTGGTCGTGTTCGGAGGCTTCTGTGCATCGTACTGAAAAACATGTAACTAGGAGGTGTGGGCGAATGATTTTAATCAATCCGTTTCTTTTGATCCCTTGTGTCAGAAAACTACGCGGAAACCGTCGCTCAGGCGCGGTTTGCAAACACCAGCATACCCTTCATGATTTACGCGAATGACAAAAGTTCTATTACGATTGAGTAGATAGCGTTCACGTCCGCGGCAGACAAAAAATCCCAAAATGTCGTCAATATCACCTCGACCACGACTATCAAGTTCGCCGACCACAACCATTATGATCGCCACCGATCCGACCCTGAGCATGGCTGATAGCACCGACCTACAACCACCAGTCGTGGCAGCAGCATCGATCGAAAGCCGTGAAGCTGCGACACTTGGCAAAATACAAGCAATGGTTGACAAATGCACGGAAGAGGAAGGCGTCGTGGACGATGAGAATCGCAATCATTATGAACGACAATTGCCCGTCAACGATGGCGGGGTTAGTAACACAGCCTCAGCTAGGTTCCAATTCAACACACGTAAGCTAGACACATATCAAGTACGCATGGATAATCACACGTGACTGATATGTCATCGCATGTATTTCTGCCTCGTTATTATCGGCACCAACACCAACCACACAGAGACCAACAACGACATAATGTACATATGTACATAGAGTAAGTGCTCGCCACACTAACGGCTAATGGCACTTTATTCTCCTTACAGGAAGGCGCAGGCGAAGTTAGGCGAAGAAACCGACAGCAAAGCCGTGCAATATGGAAAGGTGTGTATTTCGTGTTGGTGCAGTACGTGTCCAACCACTGAGTTGTGTATCCATATCACCCCTAATAGCAGGCACATCTAGCACGCATGGGCTTGTTCGTTCAAGAAAAACTTTCATTTCACTATCTAAATGCCAAAGTAGATTTAGGTACTATACCTGTACATGGCTAAGCGTTCTGCACGCACAGTAGGCTGTGATGTTTTCCTCGCTCTTTATCACTTAAATATCTGGTTTTGTTTTATTGGCTTTGTGGAACAATTACTGTAAGATATGTATGTATATGCATGCCTGTGTCGTCATCTGCAAAAGCATATGCTAATAGACCTAATTATTATCCTAATTCATTTTTTCAATTTCCATATCTGGGAATGCTACATAAATTATAAACATTGTCTAAACCACTTCTCAGCCCTGGTGCGAGCGTGTCTCGGTCTGCGAAAAGCTCGTTAGTACTCAACAACTGTACCATTTGCCCCCTTTGTGCTTGTAGAGCGCGCGCAACGCCAATCCCGTGGTGGTCGTACACGTCGTACGTCGGCTTCGCCCAGTCTGCGATTCACCCACCCACATCTGATGCAGCAACGTCGCGCCCCGTTATCAACCGTCGATCCAACACAGTTGGACGTACAGTATCGACGAAGTTCGTTCGTCGATCAATTGAAACATTGGAAAGACAGGGTGACACGTACAGGTGTGGCTGCCGGCACCAAGCCACCGCCGATCCCGCACACCCAGCGGACGACCGCTACCACCCACAACACTCACATGGACGTGCCGACATCGGCAGGCCACCCGAGGAATAACCAACACCCAGAACTAGACTATTTGAAAGACCCAGTGAACGGCCACGAAGATGAGCAAAACGAGGACAGAATGATGTTGTCTCAGTCATGGTCCGCTCACGCCCTTACTATTCGTACGTCATACTTCTGCTTCTGTGTTGCGTTCACCCCACTGTCACGTTTTCATAGTCATATGGCAAGTTCTTATCACAACATGTTCGCATAAAAACCCAAAACTTTCCAGCAACTCTGGCCGTCCAGGAGCCGTCTCCTCGATCCGCACGAGGCAAATCATCGAGTCCGCGTCGATCCGTCAACCAACTCGAGGTTGCATCTTTCAGTTCCAGTTCGTCCTACACACCCACAGATGCATTCAAGCGACTCACAAATATTCAGGTCAAACAGTTTAGCTGGATATTGTATTTTTATCGTATTCGAAATTACTTAAGTGAACTCCAAATTTAGGTCCTGCATTTGCGCAAATCGTGGAAACACATAAATAACAAAGGCTTGCTCGTGGTTGGTAAATCTAGCACTGCATTGAAGATCAGGATCAAGAACACAAGTGTGCATTAATTTTTACAGAACATGGCCAGAATATTTCATAAAATGGAGTCCCGATCTGAAGCAGTGAAAGTTTGCTTCAGTCCAAGCGCAAAAAACTACATTCGGAATCAAAATCAGGTATGTCACTTCTCTTTGTAGCATCTGCTTACTTTACCATATATCATTACACCTTTGTTATCTTCATTCCAGGCCAGCGCAAACCTTGCCCAAATTCAAGCAGTGCTTAGCGAGGAGGCAATGAAACAAGTTCAAAACGATTGTTTTTTAGTAAGTGCGTTTGGTCCAAGTGAACGTAATGACACAAACACAAGACAATTAAAAAGCAAATTATTCCATGCTCTCAGCTTCATCCAGCACAAGAGCAGTCATTGGATGACACGGAAACAGACCGACATGTGAACGGTGGGCAACCATGTCCAAAAGTAGCCACCGTAAACGATCACGTCAAGTACATCATCCAGTTCTTTGATGAGCTGATTAGCAGCTTCACAAGCACGGCTGCGCGCGGCGCTTCAACTGGTGAGCATAATCAAAAATGCAATCGAATGCGTGGGCCTCACCACGTTTGTGACTAGTTTAACCAATATACGATCTCTAAGCTGATATCGCCAACTTGTGCTGGAATCAAACATTTGCTCTTCGATTGATGGAAATCGGTCGAAAGCACTCGAAGCTGCGTGCTACATTCAACGTTCGTGCGGCAACGTGGGACCACTTCGGCGACTGTGCTGTTGAGACAATGATATACTTGGATGGCATACGACAGCATAAAGAATGTGTCCGCGCATGGCGTATACTGAGTACGTTATTGTTACGACGTTGACTACTGAGCGTCTGCTGATCAAAGTATAGGTACCTCAAATGCTTTCGTATCTACTGTAGTTGCTGCAATGACCGACGAGTTACGTGCCGGTTTCGAGGTAGGATGTCGACGTCGTGCTTCTCACAATGATCAGATGATGAAGCAACAAAACGCACAGGTGATGAACAACATGAAGTATTCGAACGAATGACTAAACTGCATTGACCTCCGATTCCAGCTCAAAAGTTGACCACTTTCAGGTCGTGCACGAGTTCAAGCAGCAGCAACGAATAGAGCGTTCCATGAACCATCGGCGTCCCTCACCGGCGTTGTTGCAGGATTTCTTCTTTGGCGATGAAGGAGCGTATCGTGGCAGAGCAATGAGCGTTAATCCGTTGCCCTACAACACGCAGGACACTGATCTATAATTAATGACCTATACATATACATACATCCATGTCTCCTTTTTGGTAAAATACTACATAACTTTTGTTTTTTAACAATGGTGAGCGCATGCACGTTCCAAAATCCTTCGTGAACATAAAATGCTTTCTTCGACCGGGATTCGAAGCCAGGTCCTCCGCCAAACCGGGGCAAACTCATATTGCTTAAACTTTTGCTTACATGTATAGCCACTGTATACACACAACACATGTACACATGCAGGTATACGTACTGTATGTGTTCACATCCAATTAATGATATAGTTGGTCATATTCATACGACTATCAGTGCGTTTCGGTCTCTTTAAATAAATATCCTGTCACAGGTGGACCTGATGAATTGGTGGGGCCGGATCAAGTGAGCCCTTACCAAGTGTGACCTGGACTAAACTATAACCTACTGTAAGTTTGGCCTTACAAGCTTAAGCTTAAGCATAATTTAACCTGCATCCAAGCCATAACCTAGCCCCAAAAGCCCAAGTAAAAAACCCATTTGGATTGGGTCCCAGCCGACGGGGCCAAACTGGCCCTCAGATGCCGCGCTCAAACGTAGTGTAGCCTGAGTGTTCGCATTTAATTGAATGATAGCGGGTTATATTCATACGATATCCAGTGCGCACTGCCTTTGTTAAATGACAGCTGCACCCATGATTTTCATTAGTCAGGCTTACTTTTTATGGCAACCTTATAATCATGCACAGACGCCTATTCGACTTGACAGTCAACCTGTGCGGTACCTGTAATTGGGCTGACTGCGCGGCGAAGCCTATAGGTGTAACAGCACATATGCATATCACCCATCTTCAGAAACAAAGCAGCATGCACAGCTACATGTGTGTGTATATGCAATTGCCTTCCGTCAAGCATACCTATGTAGTTCCTGCGGACTGTTTCCGCTTTTGTACATGCCACTGAGGGTAACGTTCTGCGTGAGCAATGTGTGTAATGTGAGATCTATGTGGGTTACATGAGAGAAAAACAAAAACGCACCGTGTAGGACAACCTGAACCGTCAGCTGAAATGCGTATGGTCAGGACAGACGGATTGACCGACAAAACGCTCGCAGTAATTACATATTTGTGTCGCGCCTGCCCAAGTGATCCAATAAAGCATGCACCGCATGAGCAAGCGTCAAGCGGAGCTAAAAGACAGGCGGTTTCGCGCATGTCTGACGGCCCTACAGTCGTACCTGAAAAACACCGTGTATATACTAAACGGAAATAATCGTAAAGTCAGGTTTCTCAGTGTCGGTCATTTAACGACTGCTGGAAGCCATTTTCAGTAGTCTGGCTTATCCATATTTAAGGAACATTGACTACTCTGTCCTTACGATCACTTATTAGTTTCACTTCACACGCACTGTATAATGTTCTAGTCACCGAGACACGAGAAACAAACGAGAAATATGCCTGATTCTAACCTGAAGCATCCGATTGTGAATGACGGTGATCATTTGAGCATTGGCGACATGTGGTCCAATTTCATCGACACTACAATCGCTGTGACGGCCATACGCGACCAGGTGACGGTGCTGCAAAACTACATGTTATGGATGAACGTGCTGCAATTCGTCATACTCGTACTCATATTGGCCATTCTTCTTATAAAGTAGGTGGTTGCTTGTTTAGTGTCCATTTGCAGTCATCCATGAAAATAAGACTGTTTCAGGGCGTGGTCAATGATGAAATGCAGTGAAATTGTGGTAAATCTGGGCAACAGCCGACGTCGTTATTCAGAAGTGGCAACAGTAGAAGAGGAACTGACAAACGAAAAACAATTGGTTCGGTTTTTAATTTCATGGCAGACCACAGCAAGGACAAGAGATACATACCGTATAGTCCAACCACGTGCTCATGAGACGACTCTTTTTAAAGCTTGCTTGGCCAGATTCAAAAATGCGCCGGTTGCACGGGTTTTCGCAAACAAAAGAAAGAGATTGGGCCGAGAGACATGATGACAAGTTCCAGCTGGCTGACCTCAATTTGTTGCGTGCTTACGCGAACAGCAACATCGTTCAACACACAAATGTTTTGGGAGTCAAAAGGGAATTTACGCACCGAAGTGGAGAGCGTGTTTTTAAAAAAATACATGCATTTCTCTTTCTTTCATTTCCGAAATACGTGGAACCGGAACATTATTGGATCCGTTCAAGTCAACTTCAAAATAAGTCGTCTCATGAGTTCGTGGCTGGACTATACATTGATATTTTTAGCTCCACAACAAGGTCAAGCAACTGACAAAGACACCGTTGAGCAGCAACAGACCTAGCAGTCGTATGGAGTTGGAAGAAGACCGAAACCTATTAGTAATACCTATAGTGTGAAACGTAGTTTTGCCTAACTTCGGTTAACTTCGCCCGAATGTACTGCTTATTCAGACAAGCTACCCTCACGTACATGTCGGTGACAAGAGAAGAAGCGGGCTCATGCAGAAAAGCGGCACAGCATTTGAACAGCCTGCAAGCTCGCCCAGAGCGAGCAGTCGTCGGCTTCCTGATACAATCGAAAACGTGGAACCAAGTGCTGCAAACAACAAGCTCTTTGCCGATATACAGAAGGTCTGTCAATTTTCTGACCATCACATGTCGCACTTTCTACGCTCAACATTAACTGGTGTTGCAGACTTTGACTCAAATCAGTGCCGGTGACCAGTCGGTTGTGTCATTTCCGCTTAGTCAACACCCGACAACGGCCTCGTTCCGAGCAATCCAGGAGACACGAGAGTCAATCGACAGCAGTATCCTGCCTACCAATTCATTACCAAAAGAGGGGTCCAAGTTGAAGTGCAGCCAACCAACAGATGACTGTTCATCAACGAAAAAGACATCAGCCAAATTGCTACTAAGCGGTGACGAAGAGGCGCCAGGAAGACTGGTGACCCGCCGAGGAGGCAAAGTACGACAAAGTAAACTCATGAAACGGCACAAATGGGGCGGTGGCGTGGCTTCGAAATGGGTGCGAACATATTCTAGACACAGCAAGAGGGACACGCCGAAAAAGAAGCTGTCGACGGTCATGGATCCCATGCAGTTTTCAATGTGATTGTTTATTAGTGATATCTGATATGTCCTATGAAGGCAATGTCACAGTTGATACTTTGAATGAAGTTTGAACGCATGAAGTAGCGCACTGTTGTGGTATCACAATACACTATGTTTATTCATAAATCATTATCGAATGAAATTGTCACAGTCATCAAAATCTTTGTACACCTGTTGCTCTCGTCGCCTTGTAGCAAACTATGGCTTGTTGCACAAACGTCGCTTCAACCAACTCCACAAGCGCTTGAACATTTTTTGAACCTGAATGAAAAACCACTAAGCTTTTTATACTGATATATTAGCGCGATCATAACCATTGCTTCACCACAATGAGCATATGAACAGATAATGCAAAGTCTGAAACTCACCTTGGGGTTGCCGAGAGTGTGGAAGGAAAAGATGGAACAGCCAAGAGCTATATTCAACAGCAGAACGGTTGAGAATAGCACTAGGTTCATGTAGTAAATCGCGATACTCCCAACAAGAAATGTTGCAAGATTCAGTGGCATTAGAACCAGCAACCCAAATCGGTTCGCCCTGTGAAATTGAGGAACAAGTTAGGAAGAATTTCTTGGATGTTTGTGAACGTTTGTAAAACAGAAAAGGCGAAAAGCCACTGACCACGCAACGGGTTTTTGTGGTGATACGTTTTTCGAGAACGATTTCTTGGTTCGAGCATCCATGCCAGCAGCCTCCAAGAGAATTGTCGTCAGAATGCAAGCTCCTCCAACGGGAACAATCGTGCCCATGAATAAATGCCTTGAATCCCCGTAGTTAAGCCAACATCTGAATACAGTTATTGACGATTGTTAGCATCCTTTTAATTAGAAGAAAACGTTAGTTGATCTTTATACACTGTTCACTAACGTCCAAATTGAAGGATACTCGTTACTCGTAGCAGCAGCAGTTAATGCAGTCACAACACCGCCGATAGCATAGGCCACCACTTGATTCATCGGCCTGGACAACAGTCCACCGCCAGGAATTACGTTCGCGGCGATAGCGTAGATTTGCAAAGCTTCTAACACAAAAAATGTAAACATCGCCGTGAAGAAGAACTGGCATGTCGCTGCACCCACTTTGCACAGGAACTAAAATACATCGTCAGTATGCAGTGATTAAGGCGCGGCACAATAATATGAAGGTAGACATTCCACAAACTAACATCGTTGTCTATTTCGTTTCGCAACATCAAAATTGACATGTGTGCCAGAAAGAGGCTTATTTCTTCGCCCATGTGCAAACAACGTTCATGTGAAAAGTCTCTGCAACTCAGATTCTTTGCGTTCAATTTTTGTTTTCTTTAAATACTCGTGACAAGTGATTGTGACATCCCAAAGCTATTTATCACCGTCAGAACAACTATTAGCCAGTGGTTAGCGGCACTAATATGCATATTCAAAACTATGCTTTGCTCTGGGAAGGAAAAATAACAAAGAACTGTTCTGGTACGTATGGCGAACTGAGACGAAAGCGTTTTGAGGGAAATGACTTTTAGGGCGCACCTGATGACAATATAAATGCCGACAGTACCGCCGACGATGATTAGAAGGTACGTACAACCAATGGCTTGCATTACCGCTGCTGCAGCTTGTTCGGCCTCGCTCATGGGAATCGGGGGTCGCAAAGTGGTGGTTGCCACGATGGTCGTTGTCGTATTGAAGTATCTGGTTGTTGATGCCGTTGCGTTTGGCGTTGTACTGCTGGTCGATATTGTGGAACCACCTGTGCAAAAAAGTAACATGCACATATTTGCTGAGTACATGAAACCGAAATGTGGCTCTCTAGCTAACTGGGAGGAACAGTTGTAATGAGATCATTCACTGTAGTACTGCTCAGTACGGTATAAGATAACATAGAAGTCGCTGTTGCTGATGTCACTGGAACTGTTGCTGGCAATGTTGTGGATGGGACTGTTGCCGTTGTTGTCATGTCAGGTGTCACTGGAGCTGGACTAGTCGCAGCCATTGGTGAACTTTCTGCAGAGGTCACACTCGTCGTTGCTGCGGTGATATCTGACGACGGAATTACCGATGCGCTTGGTACTGATGTTTGCGCAGTTGTCTGAGCTTCTGTTGCAGAAGTCGCGGTTACCGATACTGTAGAAGAAGTAGGTACTGTCCCCAGTGTTTCTGTAGTTGCAGTGATTGTAGGCAAGGTTGCTGTAGCTGTGGTTGGTGCTGCTGCAGTTGTTATCACGGTTGGCGCTGGCGGCGTTGTTGCTGCGACAGGTGCGGTCGTGACTAGTGCTGTAGTTGGTGACGCCGTCGTCGTGGTTGATGTTGGTGTTGTTGTCAGGGTAGTCGGTGCTGTCGTCGCTGCCGTTGTTGCAGTCGTAATCGGTGTTGTGATAGTTGTCGGTAAAATAGTAGCGGTCGGTGTTGTTATCGTTGCTGTTGTGGTTGGTGTTGTTGTCGTGGTTGGTACTGTTGCTGTCATGGCTGTTGTTGTTATCGTTGTCATCGTGGTTGGTGTCATTGTTGTGGTAGCTCCTGTTGTTGTCACGGATTGTGTTGTTGTAGTGGTTGGGGCTGTTGACGTCGTCGTCGTTGGTATTGTTGTTATAGTAGTTACAGTTGTCGTAGCTGGCACTGTTGATGGCGTTGTCGTATTATATGCTGTTGTGGCAGCTGGTGTTATTGTTGTAGTTGGCGTTGGTGTCGTTGTCGCGGTTGGTGTTGATGTTGTGGTCAGTGTTGTGCTTGCCGTTGGTGTTGTGATCGTTGTACTTGGAGTTGTGGTGGTTGTCCCGGTAGTAGTCGGCGTTGTTGTTACTGTTGTCGTAGCAGTGGCAGCTGTTGTTGTTGGTTCTGCTGTTGTTGTAGTTGGTGTTGTTGTCGTTGTTGCTGTAGTTGGTGTTGTTGTCGTGATGAATGTTGTTGTTGTCGTTGGTGTCGTGGTAGTAGCTAGTGTTGTTGTTGTCGTCGTAGTCGGCGTTGTTGTTGTAGCTGGTGTTGTACTTGTGGTAGGCAGTGTTGGTGTTATTGTGGTAGATGGTGTTGTTGTGGTGGTAGCTGGCGCTGTTGTTGCAGTCGGTGTAGTTGTTGTTGTGGTGGTGGTGGGTGCTGTTGTTGTTACGGTAGTTGGTGTTGTTGTGGTTTGAGTTGTGGTGGTGGTTGACGTTGTTGTTGTAGTTGGTGTTGTTGTCGCAGTTGTTGTAGTCAGTGCGGCAGTCGCGGCTGGTGTTGTTGTCGTGGTTGGTGTTGTTGTCGTGGTAGTCGGTGCTGTACTTGTTGTTGTTAGGGTAGTAGTGGCAATCGGTGTTGTAGTCGTTGTTGTTGTAGTTGGCGTCGTTGTCGTAGTCGGCGTTGTTGTCGTGGTTGGTGCTGCTGTCGTGGTAGTCGGCGTTGTTGTAGTTGTTGTTGATGTGGTCGTGGTAGTCGGTGTTGTGGTCGTTGTCGTGGCTAGCGTTGTTGTCGTGGCTGGTGTTGTTGTCGTGGTAGTCGGTGTTGTGGTCGTTGTCGTGGCTAGCGTTGTTGTCGTGGCTGGTGTTGTTGTCGTGGTAGTCGGTGTTGTTGTTGGTGTAGTCGTGGTAGTCAGTGTTGTTGTAGTTGGTGTCGTTGTCGTGGTTGGTGCTGTTGTCGTACTGGTCGGTGTTGTTGTTGTTGTAGTTGGTGTAGTCGTAGTGGTCGGTGTTGTTGTCGTTGTTGTTGTAGTTGGTGCCGTTGTCGTGGTTGGTGTTGTTGTCGTGCTGGTCGGTGTTGTTGTTGTTGTAGTTGGTGTAGTCGTAGTGGTCGGTGTTGTTGTCGTTGTTGGTGTCGTCGTTGTTGTTGTCGTTGGTGTGGTCGTGGTAGTCGATGTTGTAGTGGCTGCCGGTGTTGTGGTGGTGGTGGTGGTTGGGACAGTCGTTGTTGTCGCTGGAAAATTAAAACGCAAATTTATGTCAAGATTTCTCCATCAAGTGTCGGCAAATGAGGAGCCCTCTTACAGCTGCGAAGATCAGATATGTATGCTGTCAACTTGGTGTCGGGCCTATTTAGTGGTGCGTCAGTAACATTGCCATAATTAAAAAGGTTTTCTTGCTAATTATTTTTCTGACCATTGGTACTGAATAAAAGTAACTCACTCGTAGTGGATGTTGTGACTCCCGGGCAGGGAACGTCAGCTGTATCTGCAATGATTGCATCAATTTTACATGCACAGCGATTATTGAAAGCATTAGGAGTTAGACGTACTGCCCCACTGGCAAATGTAGTACAGCGTTGTCGAACAATCCTCACGCGTCCATTTATCATAGTTATTCTTGTCAATTTTCATGCACTGCTGTGATACACTTCCCGTGACTGAAACATCAGTCGGTAACACATGAGCACAGCTGAACGCTCCATCGTAGAACCAATTCCCACTGAGATTCTGCTGAACGCCGGCTGAAAGTCATGAACGATGAAGTTGAGCACACATAATGAACGGATAAGTGTGTAGTGATTAACAAACCAATCCAGGTGTGATCTCCGCCTGAAACCCAAACATTCGTCTCGACAAAGCCATGAATACCATCCGACGTGAACTTGCATAAGCCACCGTAATCAATGCCTGCTGGTGTTTGACCGGCACAATCGTCATCCGCATCAGTGTATGTTTTTTTCGTGTTGAATCTGAACATTTCGAGAACAACACTGATACCTCTTTTCATAGTATCCGGGTGAAGTGGTTCGAGTTAAAGGGGGCCTTTCGCATTTCAAACCCCCTTCAAACTTCGCATGTGTTTAGACAGCGGTCAATGCGTCATAAAAGTCAAACACACCGGAGGTCTAACGTTCAGCATGCGGCCAGGAGATGCCTTTCAAGAGGAACATCCGCGAACAAAATCAATAATGTGGACCAGCCCAATTTCTACCTGCGCATTCAGGCAACACGCCTGATGACAAAGGCGGTCAACGCGTAGAATGTTTCGCACTATATTTGCCCCTGCCTCACTATAGAATTTCGCTTTTCTTTTTATTTCGAATTACAACGAATTGTTCATGCGTGGCTGCTAAATGTTTCAAGGTCTGCTTGTCGCGCTGGAACAATTCGTTGAAATTCGAAATGTAAAGAAAAGCGAAATTCCATAGTTAGTGGTGTTGCACGTTTCATGCGAAACATTCATTCGCCTTGACACCTTTTTGATCAAGCAGTTTGCCTGAATGCGCAGGTATAAATTGGGCTCTCCGCGGCACACTTTGTTCCCGGACGTTCTTCTTAAAGTGCATCTCCTGGTCACATGCTTGAGATTGGGTTGTTGGTGCGTGAGAGTTTAATAACGCCCTGAACAATATTCAAATGCGTGCAAGGTTTGAAGGCGGTCTGAAATGCGAAACGCCCCCTTTAAGGGCAGAACATTGCATTTAACGACAACAGTATGAGCTGCGACAATTTTGCTTGCAAAATATAGTCCCACATTCTTCAGGGGTCAGCGATTCCATCAGCTTGAAGCTTTGTGTCTTTAAAGTGAGTCTGTAATGAATGTTTGGCGGCGTTTGTTTGCTGCCAGTTTATTCAGAAAATGGAGACTACGCATCACAAACCTAGATTTATGAACAATATTTTTAATTGGTTGCTTTGGGGGTGTTTCACGGAGCCCATACATTTTCACAGGAGGTGAAAAATTACAGAAGGTTGAGGCCGGCCTGTGCAAAATACAAGGTAATTAAATCTAAGATATTTTCAGTTTTATACTCAGACATTTCTCTGTGGAACGAGATTAAGCGCTGTACGAAACGCCATGTGTGATAAATGATAAACGAAACGTTCTAAAAAGCAAACCTTTCTGAAGCACCCTTTTACTCCAGGTTACTTTTAGGCATCTGTGGTGAATGAATATAGTCGTCGATTCAAATAAAAATCCGTTAATTGTTAGCTCCCGATGCTGTGCTTTTCATTTTTCAACACCGTGCACAGCTCACACAATGTTTTACATAATGCGCAAACCACCATTGCAAACACCCGCGCGAACTCTGCTGGCCGAAACACTAAACTCCCAGCTAGGCTACGTGTTGTCGCTGTGCGCGCGTGCACGCGATGGCTGGCTTGCACATGAAAGGTTATGTGAGCTGTAGGGTTTCAAAAAATGAAAAGCACATGATTCGGAGCTAAAAATTAGAGAATTTTTATTGGTAACCGACGACTAATTTCATGGACCACAAAAATATAACTCTTAAATCTAGGTTTCTGATGCCTAGTCTCCATTTCAGAAACAAGCGCAGCTAAAGATTCTTTGCAGACTCACTTAAAAAATGTACATAGATTTTACGTTGCTCTAATCTGATGTATAGTTATCGTGAAACAATCAATCACGCAAAGCATAACCAACAAACGCGCTTCAACCTCGAGCACCACGAGCTCATTCCAGCAAAATAGAAAGGGCACAACTAAGCTCAGGGACAATGCTATGCGCACCTCTTGAAGCACTGATCCGATCCCACGTCAAATTGGCCACCTAGCGAGCCGCAAGTAGCCACGTCCATCACAGCAGCGAAACCAAACCACGTTAATGCGCAACATAGTGATATTGTCAATAAAGCTTTAAAAAACATTGGAGTGGCATGAAGACATAGCTTCAAAAGTATCTCAAACAGCAAGTAATACTTGCACACGTCGTCCAGTCGTCAAGCACATACCGTTCAAGTTCAGAGAAACCAAAGTATTACATTTTGAAGGATAGGAAATTCGCGTAATGTATGTGTGGTTAGGATTTCGGTCAAAATTATTTTCGTTGCTATGTATGAATCGACATATTTGCATCAGCAGATATCCAGGCAACACTTGTAATTCGTAAGCATCTGCATGAATAAGTAACGGCAAATAATTATCAAAAATTAGTCGGATTGTGCGTGTTCATATCCACGGTTTGTGCAGCTTGCAGACGACTAAATTAAGCGTAAAATTTGTTATTGTGTTGTCGAAAGTCTGTAAAAATAATCATACAACGCGAAAGTACTACATAAGTACAGTATACCAGAATTCACACAGCGCAAACACTTCACTATATCAAACTGACGATTGGACGCGTTGTACGCAGGATATTAAGCTCAAGTTTTAAGCAATCAAATCGCTTAGGACGAAACTGCAACCGCTGCACACTACAGCAATCGATTGGTGTGGTCACACAAGCAAGGGTGAATTTCTGTTCAAGGAACCAATACGGAAGTTTGAGGCGAATTACTCGTCACAATTTTACGCCTGAATAATTTACGTTGCCATGAAAAAACATGAATCGCACCAAATGGCTGCATTGTCAGGAAACAATGGGCTGAAACGTGTTTGCATTGAACCCCATAAATAAGTAACCAAACCAGACAAATTAAGCAAGCGCAAGTATACATCAGCAGAATGATATTGACTGTTCATCAATAATATCAAAGTTCAATAGGGCTGACAGCTTGTTTTAATGTGTTATTCCCTAATTACTTAACAGCATATTGTATGGTGAAAGCAAAATTACAGGACTAGTAATAATCGTTATAATTTTCCAACTCTAGCGAATTGAATGACGCACTATGAAATTCTGTATAATTTCTGACATTGATGTTTGCGTACCAGCAGCCATTAGCGCGCAGTGCGTTACAACAAATCACACGAAGCCCGACGAGCTCAGCGCACGGCTGCAAAGCAGATCGAAAAAAATTTCCGCTACCAAGGAAGATAAATCTAAATAAACATACGATATCTCTGTCTCTTTGTGACGTGACATAGTTTGCACACCATGACAAATCAACTGGTCTGGAGCACTGTTCGGAACTCGGATAAGATGCAAACGATGCGCTGTCTGATAGTGGTCGAGGGTTTAACGTTTTTAGTGCTGTAAAATATTTCAGATGGAGTAATACTATATATTGGTCGCACAATGGCTATATAAGCATGATGGAGTAATACTATTTCACAACCAACCACAAACACAAAACAAAAAAGAAACCCCCAAAAAAAATATCACAGCATTCCGTTGAAGCTCATGTTAAAATTTAACCTTTGCTGTCCGTTGTGCATTGATCAAGACAAACCGTTCGGCTTCTCGGGTTGCTGTAATGTTTTTGGTCGATAGAGCCACCGCTGAAGGGAAACTGGAACAGATCTCATATTAATGCGGTTGGTTCACCAAACCAAAGTTTACCCAACCTGCCACTCGGCACATCCGTACGAACTTAGTCGTGTATTTGCAGTATTGCTTTTCGTTATCAACGAACGTCCAAACTGTGCCTTCAGCACACCTTGATCGTAGGATGAAGACAACAACTGCAAATCATCGAAGGATGTGCGTTCGTCGTGCACTGTCGAGCGGGTGTAACCGGTGATTCGTTTGTCCCGCAACCGGACGATTCCGCTTCGAACGGACAGCTCGATGAAGTCAAGGCGATCCTTAGGTGTAATATAATTGTGTAAGCAAGCACAGCTATGTATGTATTTCGGAACAGAAAGATGATAAATATTGTAGACAAGTACCCGACCATGGTAGGCCCGAATCCCACACCAGTCCAAGACCAATCCGGCAACTCATGTGCCAAATCAAACAGCACCACGTCATCCAGCACAGCCCATCGAAGAGTGTAGTTGTCTCGTTGATACATGCAGTTAGCGCGCGTCTCAAATCTATGTCCGCGCACCACTATGTGGTCTCGAGGCTTCGCAGTTGTTGAGGGTGGCCGTGTCATGTAATATGGCAATGCTGTAGTAGCACGTGCAAATAAAGGCGATATCGCGTTGGAAAAAGGCCGCATGACCATCCATATTGATGAACTTGTGGTGGTGGGTGTCGGTTGAGCGTTCACACGTGGTATGAAGTAGGGCACAGTGGTCGGGTAGTTGATGAGCGCTTTTCCTGTAGAAAACTAAAGTTTTATGCCCAAAACGACTTTCAGGAGTAAGTACGTTCACAACAGACCCTTGTTACTGCACTGCTCCAATCGGCATACGCGTCGGCTTTCAGGTGTACGTCTGTGCTTGACACCGAGGGAACCGCCCGTAACCGGGAACTGAAGCAGCGGCCATGATACATTGAAATTTATCTTGGTAGTTAATTTATGGTTATAATGAAAAGGATGTTTGATCATTAACAGACCTGCCAAGTGGAGCACGAATATGGGTTGAGAGCAGCGAATTCAGCCATGCTCGGACTCAACGGCCGGCGAAATCGAACTCTGAGCACACCGTTCGCGTACCGAGAATACAACAAACGGGTGACCTGCCGAGCATTCATGATGGGTGGCGTGTATCCGATCGTCACTTTGTCCACCAAGCGGACAGTGCCCTTTCGAACCGACAACTCAACGAAGTCGAGATTGTACTGGAAACATAGCAGTGGACTGAACACCTTGCGGACCATAAATCCCGCGGATCCAGCAGTGCGACAGAAACCAACCATTGATTCGCCAAAAGCTACTCCAGTCCACGAACCATCGGCGATTTTGTGCCGCATATCGAACATGATATCGCGATCTCTGTTCACCAGTTGCCATCTTAGCACGTAATCACCGTACGAGAACACGCACTGGCTGTGTACTCCTGAAAGTCCGACTCTGGCAATTCCTTGTCGTGTGATTATTTCGGCATTAAGGGCGGACTTAGGTTGAACACGGAAACCGGAACACGGAAATATTTCCGTGTTCCCGGAAAAATTTGGAAAAACACGGAAACCGGAAAAAATCCCCTTTTCCAAATTTTAAAAAAAAACAAGAAACAGAAAAAATTCCCCCCCACGAACACCGCAAAAAACACCACACAAAAAACGCAGTGATGATGACAAAAGCCAGCGTGCTGACGTCAAAAGCCCGCGTGTTGACGCAAACAGCAACAACTATTCACACGGAAATATTTCCGTGTTCCGTGAAAATAAAAAAACACGGAACACGGAAACCGGAAATATTTCCGTGCCACGGAAATATTTCCGTGCGCGGAAATCCACGAAACTGGTTTGTATGTAAATTATTTCCGTGTTCCGGTTTCCGTGTTCAGCCTAAGTTCGCCCTAAGAGGGACCTAGCCCATAGGCTAGCCGCTTGCATTCGGCAACGTGGCACGCACCAAAGTAAGCAAATCTATGTGGACAAAAGCGAGGAACACAGCTACGGGCTACATTTACATCGATTTTAGTGTTCGATGTTAAACTGCGGTTGTTATACTCATGGACTCCAAGCATAACTAAACCTGAGATTCCGATGGATAACAGAACACAGAGCGATCCAATATCAATTGTATCCATTTCGTCATTTATCCTCAATGCGCATAGCATTCGTATACTGTATCTTGCAAATCTGATGGATAGTTCGAGCACAATACTATAAGTACCTACGCCTGCACATCGTGTTTATTTATTTAAGTGTTCATTTTAAAGTTGTAAGAATTGAAAGTGAAATTAACATTGATTTATACATTGAAAGTGAAATTGACTTTCAGTGTGAATCTTTATTGTCAATCAAATACAAAAGAAATAACGGTGACTGGCACTAGCGGATCCAGGGGGCTACAGGGGCATAGGCCCCCCTTTGGTCAAAGTGGCTCCTAATGGGGAGGCACCATTTCGGAGGAAAGAAGGTAAAAGGAGCCCTAAGTCGCAGGATTTTCACTCTAAGGCACTTCAAAAGTCCAAAAATCGCGCGCCAGATACACCCATATCATTGAAATTTGGCCGTCGCGCGTGCAAAGTGCAAAAATTTCACGCGCTACGCGCGCATGCTTATATATAGTATGGTATTTCGCTCAAAATCGCCCAATTACAAACAAGCACGGGATAAAAACGAGCTTTTAAAAATGAAACGTGCACTAGATAAGAGTTACTTTTGGGATTTGCCCACCCCCCTTGGCCGAAAACTGGATCCGCCACTGGTGACTGGCCCAGTTTGTCACAGAAGCTGAGAACAGTAAATAAATTCGATGAACTGTAAACCGAATAGAAAAGCTTGAGAGTGTACACGGGATCATTTAGTGCACTTTGCGCAAATAAACAACATGTGTGTATAGTCCGTCCACCAGCTCATGGCACTTTGCGTTGCTGCTGGCTGGTTTGTTCGCTTCCTCCACGTTCTGATGAAAGAGAAATTGGGTGTGACCGATTTTGCAAAAAAAACTAAAAAAATAGCAGAATGTGTCGAAAAAGATTGAATTCGATCAAATTTAAAACTAAATTAAATTAAAATCGATAATACACGTCGATTTCATAAAAACCATAAACTAGGAGCAAAATAATTTTTTTCGGAAACTCAATTTCTCTTTCGTTAGAACGTGGAGGAAGGGAACAAGTTGGCCAGCAGCATCACAAAGTGACATGATCTGATGGACGGGCCATACAGTATTCCTGAAAGCAAGTAGCAAAAAAGTTAAACAAACAACGCTGTATTTTAGGTTTGCTGTGGCTAGCACATTGTCTTGGCAAACCAGAAAGCCGTCACAACAAAGTAAAAAAATAATGTCAACTTTACTTATCGACATGCGAAAGCCATACAACAATGCGAGAAAGTTATCACAGCTCACACTGGAACATTCCACAAACAGAAACAAATTCACATATCAAATCAAGCAAGTTAAAAAATTGAAAACGAGTCACTCTACACCCCGTCACAATTTTGACCACTCAACAATGCAGTTCAGTGATGTTTCACACCTGCTATTCATACTCTGGCTAAGTATGAATCACAGTGATGGAATAACTGAACTGCGCTCAGTGCAAATGCTGATATCAATCGTCTTTGCTGTTGTTACCCCAGTCATAGTGCATGTAGCTGACACGTGGTGTGCCAGCAGCAAGCAAAGTCAACAGCTCATCCTTCTTCTGACCGTTGCCGATGTGCTCCGATATCCACTTCAGCGTCTGCAACGCGTTTCACGTGTAATTGTTGGATGGTGGTGTTACACTTGAAAACATAGTGGTCTTTGGTGTAGGTTGAGTGAGGAAAATATTGCCAAACAGCAACGAAAATGGCCAAGATTCTGGAAAGCGCCATCGTCACCGGGGGCGGTTGCGAAACAGTGTATTTGATATATGTATCTTACGGTCTCCACATCGGTGCGTAAATTCCCTTTTATTCCCAAAACATGCGCGTGCGTTAAAAAACACTGCTGTTCGCGTAAGTACGCAACGAGGTCAGCCAGCTGGAAGGCTGGAAGTTGTCATTATTGTGTTTGGGGGCGCAACCACCCCCGGTGGCTGTTGCGCTTTCGAGAATTTGGGTCAATAAGATCCAGTTGCAAGCCAGTAGATAGGTTCCATAGATGTTGCGCTCTGCTCCAGGGTTTATAAATTCGTTGTCAGGGTATCGAAACTGCACAATGCACTGACTGGACTGATGACAGACTTTTTGTTTTCTGTGAATGTGACCCGCCACCCAACAACCACACGTCAACCAAGTCACTAAACCAATCAAAACGCACCGATTCATTCGTCCCGCCAAAGTCCTCAGCGTACCATTTGAATATCTGTGACAAATTGACAGTCGCGTTTACTGCGTCAATGTTGATCGCTTCGTCAGTTTCGAGGAATGCCTCCGCAGCCACCTTCAGCTCGTTGTTGACGCCCTGAATTGTGTCCATGTACTCCTCGTAATAGATTTGCGGAACGTAAAAAAATTCTTGTTAGTTTTGTTGCGAAGAACTTACAAACAGTGAATTAAAAAATGCAGCATTGAAGCAAGGTTTGTCGAATGAAATTATACCTTGGCCGAGTAGCTCTTGATCGGCGGGCAACTTTTGGCGCCACAATTCAATGCAAAATGGATTAGCGGCTCGGCTTCTGTCAGCGCTGTCTAAACAAAGAAAAATGATCATATATGACACACATTTTGATTTCTCGAGAGTGACCTTCAGTCTGGCATCATTCTTGCCAAACGGTCTCCACAACATGCCGACACCTTTGCGATTCGCACGCAGCACTCCGTTCTCAATGTCCTGCAGCGAATACGTCTGACCACCGATTATGTAACTGACCGTGTTGAAGAACTGAAATCATCACCAAACGTAAAATGTTCATTGTGTGCGAAGATTAAAAGCACGAAATCACGCACTTTCCATCGTTGCCACAAATTCGTGGGTGGTCCCAGTTTGACATTGGCATGAACCACGAGCGCATTGTAGATATTGATGAAAAATGCCAACGTCTCTTCACGTGTTGTGTTTATCACATCAACACGATGCAGTTGCTGAGTGAGCGTCAGGTACTTGGCAAAATCTGACGATTCGGACATGCCTTTGTAGTCGACACTCTGGAATCAACTAATAAATCCTTCACGCTGGCCGAAATTAGTGCTATCGCAAAGTGCGGGTCCCACAAGATTTGCCCATGCCAAGTCGTCGCACTCAAACCTAAGTCGTGGTCGCAGCACTTGCCCGCAAAGTTGATACGTGGAACAAGCTGACTTCAAATATGACTACCAGACCTTTCCATCGGGTGACAAGTGTGCGCCGTGTATTTTGAGAATCAATTTTCGCATCGTTTCGCCCAGTTCAGCAGCGGGCAGCGGGGCACATTCCGATAAGGGACCGGCGTTTAATGCACGTGAATCGTCGTCCTCCAGCAGACGATAGTATCTGGTGAATTAGGAATATTAGTGCTCGGCGTATCAAGGGCAGGATGGCTTTTCATCTGAGCAAGTTTCTGATGGAAAATGGCAATTCTTCCAAATGTTTCAACATGAGTGATAAGTATAGTAAATTTCCAAATTCGCAGCCGCACACTAAAGTACGCCCCGTAGTTAATGTCAGGTTCTAAACCCGAAAATCAACTTGTGAAACATTCGGACAGCCAACACACACGCAGCTTGCCAGCCAGCCAGGCAGCTGCGCGCTGTTTCAGAACCGCGCATGGTTAGCGTTCGGGTTTATAACTTGACATTAACTATGGGGCGTATTTTACTGTGCGGCAGCCAATTTGGAAATTTACTATACACGTTAATTTGAATCACTTGTAGCCTAGCCCCAGATCACACACAAGTACTCTTAGAATAATGGGCACTCACTTTTCCGGATCAAACTTTTCATCGGCGTGACCAGAGGTCGCGTGCCCGAAATTACGTGCGATCAGTTCTTGTCCCATGTCAAGCGCTCGGTCCGTGGCTGCACAATAATGAATTGCGTGCGAATTCTGTGCTTTTCAGTCAAACTTCAATGAAATGCACCAACGTATTTGTTTGACATTATTGAGCCAATCGATGAACTCCTGTCCTCTGAACGACGCCCTGTGCACCTTGAAACAACTACGATGGTCACGTATCAGATTGGCACTTTTCATTTCGTGCACCAACAATGCGTACTCGTCTGGCTCGCATACGAAATCACCAACTGCATTGTGATGGGAGTAAACATGGGTCAGATGAACTTTTCGCAGCTGTTCTTGATCAGATGAACGGGAGCGTCCTTTGCACTATTCGAATGCAGCGCATCAAGTGCATCACACACAACAGTAAGATCCACAGCAACCACGATAAACTCCTCTTCCGTTCGCGTCGACGAATGCCAAAGGCTGGACGTCACCTCTCCGCGGTGCTCGCTATGAACGCCGATGCCGCCGTGCGCAATTATGGAAGCGCCGGCCAACGACTTCAACCAGCATTTCAACCACGGAACTATTGCATTCCGGGCCCCGAGTGGTACCACATTGGGCCACTTTCACATCCGGTTTTGTATTTATTTTCATGTCCATAAATTCCTCTCCCGGTCTTGAAATTATGCTTGTTACACTTGATCTTCTTCTATTATGTATTATGGAGTTGGTGTGCACGCAACAAGACAAACAACAATGCCAACACGGACTAATAAGCTGTATTCCCAGAGCTCAACCTATTGGATAACGTTCAGCGTGTGCCCCCTTCAATCGAACCTGTCCGATTTCCGTCGAGTGCAGTTGACGGATCAGGCGGCATCGGTGCTGAATCATCCGGCTCGTTGTCGGTCACAAGCTGCACCAATTTGCTGAACTCGGCTTCGTTTTTGACCTGTGGTGACTAAGGAACGTTGCATAATCATAACGTTGGTACCGCGCTCATAAACAGGTCACGTTACTTAGTAACAAAAAAGATGAACACCAACCATCTCCTGAAGCTCACTGTTGCCACCGATGTGTACGCCATTGAAGAAAATCTGGGGCACCGTTGTTTTACCAGTGCGCGATTTTAGATCTTCACGGACCTCAAGAAAAAGGCCACTTTGGGCAGCTCACTTGCATTTGGAATCAAGTTTCGCGAAAAGAGGAACCCACTTGAGCAGGATAGTTATCCACTGGCACCTCCGTGTAAGTCAGACCCAATTCGCCTAACTTGCTCTTGGCCCGCAAACAATGCGGACAGCCCGTTATAGAGTAGATCAAAATGCGACCTTTCATTGTCGTTAAAACGATCTGAAAAGTAACAAACAAGTCTGGAAAACTGTTAGTAGCACATCCAGGAAGGACGTTACACGATTAGAGGCAAACTGCGCAGAAAAAAGTAAACACAGGATGGGATGTGCAAGTTGCTAAGCGACGTTCAGCACCTTGTGCTGCAAATAGACATGGCCAGAAATATGTACACAGTAATTGGATACTGCGAGACGCACACGCAGCAGCGAATACATGCAGTGAACAAGAACTGTTCTGTATTCCTGATAACATTTATTTTGTTCGACGTGGTAATAAATTATGCACAAGTCAGTCAAACAGTAAATACGAAGAAACAATATCAAGAGGAAGCATTGCTGGAATCTGAGTCCGACGCATAGCCAGCTAGTGCAGCCAGACCGGAATTTGTTCCTGTGTCCACTTCGGATTTATCAGTTGTCAACTCGACATCAGCACGTTCTGTATGATCACGAGGACTTGCGCTGGACGTCGTTGCACTGGCCGCACTGCTCGTACCAACAGCAAGACTCGTTGTGTCTTTCGCCTTTTTGGTCACGACTAACGGCGGCGAGTGAACATTTGATGATGTTCGTTTCTGGCCTGGTTTCACCACAGCAGCACTGGTTTTCAGTCGATCGATCCAGTTGGATTTTGCTTCGTTTTTGTCAGCTGCTTTTGACATGAGCAGATTGCTGCCGACATCAGGGGTCCCCTGTTTGCGTGATTTGCGTCCAGAGGATGCACTGGGTGATGCAAAGATAGATTCGGACGTGATACGGCCCCGTCGTTCGCGCTGCTGTTCCTCCGAGCCTACAATTACAGAAAAACATATCGCTTTCACAAAGAAATTAGGAGGAACAAGCTAAAAATCTCAATATTGAACCAGACAGCATTCTGAAGACCAACTTTTCACTGTTCGGTACTGCGCCAACAACGAAGCCAACTTTTTATCGTCTTCGTGTTCCTTTACCAATTGCAGTCCGCTGCCATCCAGTGAACATTTGGCCAGTAATTTGTTGTCGCTTTCTTGTTCGGCCTGCTGCTCTTTCTTCAGGGCCTGTAATATTAGTGCCTAGCGTATGGACAAACATAGAGAGCGTCCCAGACGCACAAAGATCATCAGAAAAAGTCCATAAACAGCAGTCAGAATGCCAATAGCGACTAACTCTAAATTTCGATCTGAGATATCGATTGACAGCAAAATCGTCTTCCATTCGATGTTGTATTGATTCGATATGTTCAATTCTGGGTGTCTCACTCGACACCTTATTCTTGTCGACTTCGACATGTTCCAACTTGTACATGGCATCGGCAGCCAATCTGGCCGATTCAGACCGATCGTGCACTCCATGACCAGCGTATTGGGACGGATCCCAGCGTTTCTCCTGCCGACGACAACCCTCCACAAGCTCGTAGTCGAAATTCTGCGAAAATTAGGTTGAATGATTTTGTGGGACTGATGTAAGCTGGTGACGAACTGGTTATTTAACTGGTTATTTTAGCTGGTGATCGGTCAGGGCCAATATATTGTTTTCGTAATCGTTACTGCAATTGTATGAGAAACAAAAAGCTATTTCGAGATAAGCCGGTGCCACTAGTTTCCCAGCTGTGACAGCTGTTCGGGAACAATACAAAGATCACCCCCGATTAAAACGTGTGAGATTAGTACAGATCCTGAATGAAAATACCCCTTGAAAACGCAAAACAGTATCGATTACGCCAGGTTTGATTCTGATTCCAACTGACAACTCCAGATCACAAACCTTGGGATCAGTGCGAATGATGAAGTAATTTTCGCACAAATGACATCGCATCTTGAACTCATAGATTGGTGTGGTGAAGTAGTTGCCAACTTTCTTCTTCTCCGAGTTGTATCGTACGCCCATACCAACGTGGTTCCCACAGCCTTCGCACCAAATATTGAACGGCATCTCGAATCTTAATTGGGGGGGATTATATTTTGCCAGAAAGACTGTCAATAAGCCAGCCATAAAACAGAAACACAACGTACCTAATGATGAGAATGCCCTGGTCAATCTTGGCAGCCCGTTCCCGCAACGCGTGCGTGCCATGGTACCGATTGAGGTTGCCATGTTTGGCTGGGTCGAAATCCGGAGGGTAATACTTGTTCTGACCCTTGCGCTCACCCATGATTTGTTTCTGTGAACGAATAACATATTTTTGCCAAAGACCCTGTCAAACTGTGGTATTTGAATGACGGTAGGCTCGGAGAACTCCGAGATCGGAACAGTTCTGACCGGATTTATGTAAGAAAATAACAAAAATAAAAGTATCACAGATTTTATTAGTACCAACAATAATTGCACCAAACAACAGTTGGAATGACAACAGGTTAGCACGAAATTGATATCGTATCGGTCGACAAAATGAATGTGTTGAAAATATGAAGGATTTCGAGATCTAATAGTGCAGCTAGCGCTCTCGTATTATACAATGTGCGCAACATATAAAAAAACAACTGTGCAGATCTTGCACTGCTACTCGGTACATAAAAGCTAGAAATTGAAAAAACAACAAAAAATCATACATCCGTTTTTCATGACTCAAAACGGTTCACTAAATGGATAGTGCGGATGTTTCAAATCACGGTCGAGCGTCAGAATGCGCCAATTTCGATCCAGTGAGTCGATTTGTTTCATTTCACCGTTGCTCAGCTCAAAGTCGAATATTTCGAAGTTCTGTTTGATTCTCAACTGCGACACCGACTTCGGAATAACGACCACGTCCTTCTGGATCGCCCAACGCAACGCCACTTGCGCTGCGCTCTGCAAACCGTTTTGTGGCTAATTAATGCAGATCTTCATAGTTTATGTCTGAATCAACTTTGATGGGTGAGTGAGCTGCATACCTTCGAATGTTTGTCGGCAATCTCACACATGATCGGTTCATCCAGCAAGTTCGGCTGTCCGTCCTGTCGGAACATGTGCGTCGGATTGGCCAGTGGACTGAATGCCGTCATGACAATATTGCGTTCGGCGCACCACGCTCGATATTGCGATTGTGGAAAGTACGGGTGCATCTCAACCTGGCAATAATTTGCCAACGAAATTAATTTGTGATGCCTTCAATTGGTATTGCAAACAGCGAGTGCTAGTGTTTTTAAGATTACGTGACCACCGTGCAGTGGGACTGGCTCTTCGATCTCGTACAGCAGCTGTCTGTGAAAATAGGTCTCAACGGAAGGCAAAAGCTCGAAGCACAAATCAAATTTCCGAACCCACCAACCTGAAGATAAACCGGCTTAATGGTGCAATTGTCAATAACTCGTTGCAACTGCTTGTGATTGAAGTTCGATACACCGAGTGAACGAATTTTGCCCGCTTTGGCTTTCGCCTCCAGACCTTGCCAGGCAGTCAGATAGTCCTCATCAGAATTGATCATCACACCGTTTTCGTCCTGTTTTAGTAAATTTAGAACTTTGGTGCCATAACAAAAATTTTACACACTATTTGTCGAAACAAAGACTTGTGCATGTTTGTTGTGTGAACACAACAAAAAACATGAATATACGACGGTTCAAAGATTTGAGCAACAAACCGTACACATGACAAACCTTTGGGAACATGGCCGCTTTTTCTTTATAACCCTGAGGCCAGTGAATGAGACAAAGATCGAGATAATCGAGCTGCAGATCAGACAGGATCATATCGACGGCGCGTTTCGACTCCTCCAACGAATGAAAGGTGTTCCAGATTTTGCTCGTCACAAAAAGATCCGCTCTGGTGACCTGAAGCAATCAATATTTGTTGCGGTCATTCAGGCATTACAAACAGTTACGAATTCGAGAAATAAATCATACTCTAAAAGGAAGGAATTATCCGATTACCGTTCCATTCTCGACACAATGTTGGATTCCACGCCCGACTTCAGCATGATTTCCGTATGCCATTGCACAATCAATATGGCGATATCCTGTTTCAATTGCGGTCACAACGGCTTCTTGAACCTAAACGGTTGCTCTGATCCCAATATTTTGACAGAAACCAGCAACAGCAAACACAATCCCACCTCCCCAGGTTTGCTCAGCCAAGTTCCAAGCCCAACTTTGGGAATGTCAAATCCGGTTGATAGTCTTGCTGCTGGCACTTTGGCCGCCATTTTGGCAAGAATTTGTGATAACAAGCTGAAAAAGATTAATTAAGGTTCATACTTATAATGGGCATGGGCACATGCACACAAGCACGAAGTAAGTGCCCATTTCACCACAATAGGTACGCTGCACCGGAGCGTGGTAAGACAGACCACTGCCATGCCAGGAAACAACATCAGTACAAAATTGATATCGATTTTATGCACATACTAAGTTCTGTACAATATTTACAGCCCGGACAGCACTTGGCTGCGTCTTATCAGTGTTTGACACAGTCCCGGAGTCAAAATGAGCCGATGAATGAAACGACAATATAATAACAATGAACATAAAACATCTCACGGCTGAGAACGTAAACCTGTATCCAGCGTTGCAACAGAAGAATTTTTTTTAAAAAGTGCTTGTTTTTTTAAAATTAAGCATATGATATTTTCACTTTTTTGTGTCCAGAACGCACGAAATCTGCCCAATGTTCGCCCCAAAATGCAAAAATTTTCTCCCGAAAGTAATTTGTAACTACACTTTGTCACTTGTGCTCTATTCCAAATACGTTTAGTGAACTTGTGGTTCAGTTTTCTATCTGTACAGACTATAGTGGCGGAAAAACCGGCTTTTTTATATTTCGTGAAAAAAACCGAAAAAAACGAAAAAAAACCGATAAAGAACCGCAGTGTATAAGGGTAGGGGAAGCCCAAATAAGGTATTTTTGACACATGGTAATGTTAGACACAACAGTGGTGCCTATGGTGTTTCTGATGCTCATTGTGACTAAAATAGTAGCCACATTGACATTTCCCGCGCTTGGCCAAAGTTGTCCTGAACGAAAATATTTCCCAACTTTGTCTAAAATTTGAAAACTTCGTGAAAAAAGACCGATGTTTCCCGGAGGTGGAGGTTTTTTCGGTTTTTTCACATCCCAGATGAACCAGGTTCTTTTTCGTGTTTTCGTGAAAAAAAACGGTTTTCTTCATCCGCCAGTATAGTACAGACACTTTCCTTTCATTTTTTCTTCGATACTGGAAAAAATTCACTTCGCCGACTTTTGCACTCAGTAGATCAGCACTTTGTGACAAAAAACAAAAAAAAATAATTTTTCTTCTTTTTGAACGCTACCTGTATCGTGTGTCATTGAACCGACGTGAAAGAATCATAGATGAGCCAATGAAACACAGAAAAGTAACAAACAGGCAAGCATTCATAATATTAACGTCTCAGAAATCGACATGAGTCCGATACTGAAGCTCCAACGGCGGGGCCTTGTTACGCCACCTGGTCCGATGGATGAACTTGAGCGAATGATCTTTGCCCATCAGTTCGTCGTTGCAGAACATGTCGAATTCCATGAATCGATCGCAGTCGAAATGCAGTTTTAGAGCGAGGTATTTCTTGAGATGCGTGATCGTGGCGGATGACGAACAGCGAATGAACGGACGACGTAGTTGTTTGAGGTGCGGTTCATCGTTGCACAAATGGATGTTCACCTGCGATGTTGGCACACACGTGTATGAATATGAATAGCCGGCGCTTCACTCTCACTGCCAGTTAGAAAATATAGTTGTCTTGTCAGGAACACTTGTGTTTTTCTTTAATGTTGTGAGCTACTTTCCGGGTGTCACACCCACACCAAATAAATTGCCTGCAGATGTTAATGTCGACCTCGCTGCACCAGCCGGACGTCAAGTCAGCAGTTGACTGACAACAGCGTGTGCTACGTTTATATGCGCAGGACACAGTGTAGTTCCTGGGGGGAGGGGGGCCCCCTAAGGTACACTAACCGCTGCGACCAAGGTACACTAGCACACTAACCGCCGCGCCAGGTACACTAACCGCCCCAATTTTTGCCTAAAATCGGCATTTTTAGGCCTAAAATGGGCATTTTTAGGCCTAAAATGGGTGATTTTTAGGTCAATGATGTCAAAAGTCATCAAAATACCTTTTTATGGAGAATTGTTTCCAAAAAGAGGTAAAAATCGGTCAAATTTTCTACCTTAAAAAGCGACTTTTTCCTGAATTTGGGTCTTCCCCCCCAGGGAGGTACACTAACCGCCGCACGGAAAAAAGGGGTAGGTACACTAACCGCCGCGCCGGACCAGGAACTACACTGGCAGGACAGGAACCAACAGTCAGTTCACAAACAAAAACAACATCTCACCTGTTCATCTTTGCGATGACAATCAGGATCGTCATTATTATTAGTCGTGTTCTCATTTTCGTTCGGTGCTTCCTCATCATCATCGTCATACGCCAATCCACGATCGCGATGGAATTCCACGCGTCGTCGACGTTCTTCGCATTGCAGATTCGGCACCAGTTTGTGCACCAAGTCCTCAAATGAATTGGAACGTCGCGAAATTAGAATTGATACGTTGGTGTTGTATCTTGTTACTACGCAAATACGAACGACAAATAGAGTATTCTTGCTTCGTTTGTGAGCGCCCGCAGCAAGCAACCAACCTGCATGGTGCGATCGATGCTGACGTAGTGTGCAGGATGGGACTGATGAATCAATATCTCGCATTTCGGACACGTTGGAGACGACTCGAAATGTTGCAACAGACAAGATTTGCAGAATGTGTGTAAACAATCCAGAATTGTTGTGGCGTCAACGAAATATCCACCACACAAATAGCACGTTATGTGGTCGTTCACTGCTGTCATTTTCACGCGAATATGATCCATTATTTGAGGTTGTGGCCGACGAAACAGAGATTAAGACGAAGCCTAAGAAAGAACCAGAGTGAAGTTGGTATGGTAAATTTCCAAATTCGCTGACACACAGTGAAATACGCCCCATAGTTAATGTCACGTTCTAAACCCGAAAGTTAACTTTTGAAACATTCGGGCAGCAGACGCGCGTGCAGCTTACCAGCCAGCCAGGCAGCTGCACGCAATGTTTCAGAACTGCACGTGGTTAGCGTTCGGGTTCAGAACGTGACATTAACTACGGGGCGTATTTTATTGTGCGGCAGCGAATTTGGAAATTTACTATAACAGTGCTGCGGCTACTTCTTGGGGAATATTGTACCCTCCATCTGACAACTTTCGGGGAAGACTCAATTTGGGGGGGGGACGGGGAGAGAGGAAGATTTTTTGAGGTGAGATACTGATATTACTTTCGTTGGGTGTTGGGTTAAAATGTGCACAATTCGCGTGCCTTTACAGCCAGTGTTGGAGGTACTCTGGAGGGGGGATACGGATACATACTGGTACCGGATTCAGAGAGAGGGATACCTACTGTACCAGAGCCGATGGTCGGGAGGGGGGGGTTGGTACGTGGGGGGCACTGTAGTGGCAGGCCCGTGTGTGGGAGGTAAGTATGATGCGGGGTTGGGACCGGAGGCGGGAGAGGTATGATTTTGGTCACTCAAAAAGGCAAAAAAAACACCGTTTTTGTGATACAATTTTGGCGAAAAAAATGAGGTAAAAATGGTACTTTTCCCAATTTTTCGCCGAAAATCGTCTAAAACACGTACTAATTAGTGGGGGGTGGGCGGTCCCCCCAGGTACAGTAGGTAGGTAGGTTGACGCTCCATCCTGGTACAGTGGGTAGATCGCCGCCCGACGGCTGGAACAGTAAGTTGCGATTTTTGGCTCAAAATGGTATAAAATCGGTACTTTTCAGTCCAAATAGGTAGGGATCGGCGTCGGTCATGTGGACCGACACCGACCCTTTTTGGAAAGTACCGACACCGACGAAAAAACACGCCGACACCGACAGTTCAAATTTCCCCGACACCGATTTCGATTGTTTTTTCGTCGAAAATTTGCAATTTTAGCGCAAAATTTGGATATTTAGCGCATTATTAGAGGACACAGAATAATTTACATAAGGAAATTGCTGATTTCGGAAATTTCCTTGCGCACTTTTCCTAGATAAATTAAATTAACAAAAGTTTTTACAGCAGTGGTTTGGTGCCCGGTGTGCTGCTCCTCTTGGGGGGATTGGACAATGAGTATAAAGTATGGCGCGGCGCTCAAATTGTTAGAAATGCTTTCGCACGCGTATTTTTTGCTCCGAAAAAGCTCTAAAGCTGCTTGGCAGTGAATTCGTTGTCATTTGCAACCGAAATTTTTTTTAATTTCGGCCCTTTCATTCAAGCGCCAGTGGGCCATTTCTTAGCACGCATCGACCAAATTTCGTATTCCTTATGTTGATATTTCGTTGCACTGAATAACGAATACGAATATGCGAACAACAATTGCAAAGATCTTCATTGAATACAAAAAATTTTGCAAACTTTTTTTATCTGGGAAGGAAAATTGTGGTAAAAATTGGCCTGTTTGATGCTAACATGGGGTCAAAAAGTTGCCTACCGACACTACCGACACCTGAGAAAAACCGACACTTTTGGACGCCGACACCGACACCGACATGTACCCACATTGGCAGGCGGAAAAAAACCAGTTTTGTTTCCGGAAAAAACCGAAAAAAACGTTTTTTTTCCGAGACCCGAATACTTTTCCACTTATTTTTCCGTGTGTATCTTTTCGGTTTTTGATCGGAAAAATATCGGCACTTTATTCCAATTTTGCCAAAAAATTGTAATGCAAAACTGATGAGTTTTTCGATTTTAGTGAAAAATTGGCTCGAGCACGAAAATTAACCGGCCCAAAATGGGCCAAAAAACGTGTAAACCAAGTGTTTTCGACTGACTTCAACACTCTTCAAGAACACTCTCGCCACTTCGAACAAATTTTGCACTGAAATTGTTATATTTTTCGAAATTACGTTCTTAAGTACTGGAAAAATACTTTTAAAAAAAACGAAAAAATTTTTTTTCCACGAACAATACAAAACGGTTCTTTATGACAGTATATACCGACACCGACATTTTTCCAACACCGGCGCCGATCCCTACAAATAGGCGAAAAATCGCGCGCGAAATTAGCGTTTCAGCACGTTTTCATCAATATTCAGCCCTAAAAATTATTGTTCCCCCACCCCCTAGCTCGGCCGGTACAGTAGGTTGCCGCCCGGCCTGGGTAGCTACACCACTGGTAACATCCCCTACACAGTGGTGTATTAACGCTTGATAGTGCTGCACAGGTACATTTATGCACGTGTGTTTTGTTAATTCAGAGCACATAATACGCCTCTTATTGACGAATAGACACGAATAAATGCGATTACAAGAGAAGAAACATCCTTTCAAACCCCTTTTTAGAGATTTTCGGGGCTATTTCTGGGAACAATTTTTTCAGGTTCGGGTCAGTGAATTAATAGAGGCCCCCGGAATAAAGCCCCCCGTAATAGATCCCCTCAAAATGGGGTCAGTGAGTTAATAGAGCCCCTTCTACCGTAAAAACCTAAATACAGCCCCCCGGAATAGAGCCCCCCTCCGTAATAGCCCCCCCCAAAAGGGGTCAGGGAATTAATAGAGCCCCCCCCTAAGTAACGTCCCCAATATAGTGGTGTATTAAGGCTTGATAGCGGTGTACAGGTACATTTATGCACGTTTGTTGTTCGTTCAGAGCACATAATACGCCTCTTATTAACGAATAGACACGAATAAATGCGATTACAAGCGAAAAAACATCCTTTCAAACGCCTTTTTAGGGGGTTTTGGGGGTGCTTTTGGGAACAATTTTTCAGGTTCGGGTCAGTGAATTAATAGAGGCCCTCCAGTGAGTTAATAGAGCCCTCCCCCTTCCATTTAGGTTTTTACGGTATTTAGGTTTTTACGGTACCCGCCCCGCAAAAGTAGCCACAGCACCAGTGCAGTGGCTGGAGGGATGGGGGGATTCCTCCCTAAGGAGTAGGTACCTAGCAGTTGCTTGCAACCACCCCTTGGGGGATGGGGGGAAGGGTAGGTACCTTGCAACCATCCCGGAGGGTACCTTGCAACCATCAATTTATGGTTTTCATAGGCAAAAATGGGTATTTTCGACCTCAAAACCCCAAAAATCGCTTCGCGCGCAAGCCCCCATATAATTGCTCTTTTGAGCAAATTTTCGGCCAAAATACAAAAAAGTACCATTTTTCGGCCAATTTTGCAATACAATGCATGCAAAAAACACCTTTTTTCGGACCCCAGGGTACCTTCCAACCTTCCTGAGGCTGGGTAGAGGGGTACCTTGCAACCATCCAACCAACCAATCCGTTTCTGGACACCTGACCATTCAAATCGCAAACTGTGAGACTGAACTGCGATAATCACAAACGTTTTATTGCTAGTATAAGGTTATGCGATCCATTTTATCAATGATTATATTGATGTTGCGCATATGCCTTGTGGTTATAACCATGAAAAGTAAAACGAAAAACGAAACGAAACGAACCATCTGGATCCATCTCCCAAGGGTACCTTGCAACCATCTGCCTGCCACTACACTGCACGGCACTGATTCCAAATAGGCGAAAAATCGCGCGCCACGCGCGAGATTAGCGTTTAAGAGTACATTTTCATCAATATTTAGACCTAAAAATTTTTGTTCCCCCCCCTAGCTCGGCCGGTACAGCAGGTAGGTTGCCGCCCCACATTTTTGGTGGTTAGGTTGCCGCCCCGCCTGGGTAGCTACCGTATTGTCGGAAATAGAACCCCTCATTAATTGACCCCCCATCAATTGAACCCCCTAAATGGCTCGAAATCAAAAATAGAACCCCCCATTAATTGACCCCCATTAATAGAACCCCACCCCCAACCTTCACCGTACCACAGATTAGTGGTATGGTAGGGCTGTGTTGTTGTGTCAAACGTTGTTTAAGCTTGCGTACACAACAGAATACAGCTTTTTAAGCATAGTTGCCGCTGTTGGAGTTAGAAAATACCGAAAACAAGCCATTTTTATGGGCATTATTAACAATGATTTTTTTCGTCGAGGGGCCAAATGAAAAATATAACCCCCAATAATTGACCCCCATAAACTGAACCCCCAAAATGACCCCAGTGAAAAAATAGACCCCCCGGCAGTGTAGTTCCTGGGCGGGAGGGGGGTCCCCCCTAAGGTACACTAACCGCCGCGACCAAGGTACACTACAACACAGTGTAGTGGCAGGCAGATGGTTGCAAGGTACCCTTGGGGAGGGGTGGATCCAGATGGTTGCAAGGTACCCCCCTACCCAGCCTCCGGAAGGTTGCAAGGTACCCCTTGGGTCCGAAAAAAGGGCGTTTTTGCATGCATTATACTGCAAAATTGGCCGAAAAATGGTACTTTTTTGTATTTTGGCCGAAAATTTGCTCAAAAGAGCAATTATATGGGGGCGATTTTTGGGGTTTTGAGGTCGAAAAATACCCATTTTTGCCTATGAAAACCATAAATTGATGGTTGCAAGGTACCCTCCGGGATGGTTGCAAGGTACCTACCCTTCCCCCCCATCCCCCCAAGGGGTGGTTGCAAGGTACCTACCCCTCAGGGGGGAATCCCCCCCATCCCCCCAGCCACTACACTGCTAGTACACTAACCGCCGCGCCAGGTACACTAACCGCCTCAATTTTTGCCCAAAATAGGTATTTTTAGGCTTAAAATGGGCATTTTTAGGCCAAAAATGGGTGATTTTTAGGTCAATGATGTCAAAAGTCGCCAAAATACCCGTTTTATTGAGAATTTTTTTGAAAAAGGGGCAAAAATCGATCAAATTTTCTGCCTCAAAAAGTGACTTTTTCCTGAATTTGGGTCTTCCCCCCCTTCCCCCCAGGGAGGTACACTAACCGCCGCACGGAAAAAAGGGGTAGGTACACTAAGCGCCGCGCCGGACCAGGAACTACACTGCCCCCGGGTTCTTCTATTTCCGACGATACGGTACACCACTGAGTCAAGTCAAGTCTTTATTGAGCTATTCGCAAAAGCCTGTTTGTAGGCTGGGAAATTTACAATATGATGCTTAAATGTGAGCAGGAAACGAAACGAACAAGAACAACGTGGAAGAACGGTAACTAGACACTTGTTGACTGTAAACAACTGTACAAAACACGGGGTGGCGTTTTGTACGCTTGTTGACTGTGTGACAAAAATGAATTAAGCACAGTTAATGCATGCGTCAACAAGTGTACATTAC
Source organism: Rhynchonema sp. JSB1_4 (assembly GCA_030248065.1). Classification (NCBI taxonomy): domain Eukaryota; kingdom Metazoa; phylum Nematoda; class Chromadorea; order Monhysterida; family Xyalidae; genus Rhynchonema; species Rhynchonema sp. JSB1_4. The sequence goes on from JASAMV010009122.1 coordinate 53,605, forward strand.
AGCACGACTGTATTGTACGCTTGTTGACTCTATGACATTTATGACAATAATGATTTGTGCAATCAACAAGTGTACAAAACAACACGACCGTGTTGTACACTTGTTGACTGTTTGACAAAGGTGACATTTGTGACAAAAATGTTTTTGATATGTCGTCGTTGTCATTATTTTGTTTTTGTGCACATTGTCAGCCAAAACAGCCAAGTATATGTAGGCAAATATAGTTTTTGTGATTCCCGATCAGTAAAGAGCGGGAAAACACAATTTCAAAAGCGCATCGATGTTTTGGGTTGTTCGTTCCGCCAAGTTAACGTAAAAACCTAAATACAGCCCCCCCCGGAATAGAGCCCCCCCCCCGTAATACAGCCCCCCCAAAAAGGGGTCAGTGAATTAATAGAGCCCCCCCCGGAATAGAGCCCCCCCATAACATCCCCTATCAGTGGTGTAGCTACCCAGGCGGGGCGGCAACCTACTGTACCACCCAACATGTGGGGCGGCAACCTACCTACTGTACCAGCCGAGCTAGGGGGGGGGTCGTACCACTTGGGGGGGGGGTCATCTGGAAACCGAAATTTTTTATGTCTAAATACTGAAGAAAATGTGGCCTAAAACACTAACTTCGCGCGCAGCACGCGATTTTTCGCCTATTTGCAGACAAATATGCTAATTTTATGCAATTTTAAGCCAAAAAATGAAAGGGGAGACCCCCCCCTCCCCTCCAGCTACACCATTGTCCCCTATACAGCAGTGGTGTAGCTACCCAGGCGGGGCGGCAACCTACTGTACCACCCAAAATGCGGGGCGGCAACCTACCTACTGTACCGGCCGAGCTAGGGGGGGGGGGTCGTACCACTTGGGGGGGGTCATCTGGAAACCGAAATTTTTTATGTCTAAATACTGAAGAAAATGTGGCCTAAAACACTAATTTCGCGCGCAGCGCGCGATTTTTCGCCTATTTGCAGACAAATATGCTAATTTTATGCAATTTTAAGCCAAAAATGAATGTTTTGGGTGAAAAGTTAGGTGGGGCGGCAACCTACCTACTGTACCAGGGGAGGGGCGGCAACCTACCTACTGTACCAGGCGAGGGGCGGCAACCTACCTACTGTACCTAGGGGGGGGACCCCCCCACTCCCCCCTCAGCTACACCATTGCTATACAGTAGTGTATTAACGCTTGATAGTGGTGCACAGGTTCATTTATGCACGTTTGTTGTTCGTTCCAGAGATCGGAAACGGGCCGGGTAAAGTCGGCCCGGCCCGGTCGGCGAAAAGTCCGGCCCGGCCCGGCCCGGTGGAGGGCTGCAGGTCGGCCCGGCCCGGCCCGTTTTGGCTTGAGGTCGGCCCGGCCCGGTCAGCCAATTTTCAAGGGCTGAAAACTAAAAAAGTCCAAAAAGCTGAAAAAAATTCCAAAATTTTCTGCAGAATACTTGTTTTCACTGGTTGGTACAGCTGGGGGGAAGGGTAGGTAGGTAGATTGACGCGCCATCCTGATGCAGTACGTAAGTCGCCACCCCGGTTGGTACAGTAGTGTAGTAGGTATGGTATAATTTTTGGCTCAAAATGGTTTAAAATCGGTATTTTTCACTCCATATAGGCGAAAAATCGCGCTTGACGCGCGAAATTAGCGCTTAAGAGTACATTCTCATCAATATGTAGACATAAAATTTTACATAAATTTTAAAATTTTACTACCACAGTAGGTAGGTTGATTGCAGGCAGGCTTTTTTTGGTGGTACAGCAGGAGTAGGTTGATTGCTGCAAAGCAAGGGCCTGGGTGTGGGTAGCTACTGCTTCTTTCTTCAAAACGATGACTGAAAAGATCAAGAACTAGGAAATCTTATTGCGCGAAGCGCAAAAATTTTGAAAATTTTGGTTCAAAAAATGGTAATTTCGTTCAAATTTAGGCATACCGGGCCGGGCTGCGGTCCCCCCAAATCTCCGGCCCGGCCCGGTCGACCAACTCCAAAATCGCGGCCCGGCCCGGCCCGTGTACCGGGCCGGGCCGGGCCGGGCCAGCCCGTTTCCGATCTCTGGTTCGTTCAGAGCACATAATACGCCTCTTATTGACGAATAGACACGAATAAATGCGATTACAAGCGAAAAAAAACATGCTTTCAAACCCCTTTTTGGGGGTTTTTGGGGGTACTTCTGGGAACAATTTTTTTCAGGTTCGGGTCAGTGAATTAATAGAGGCCCCCCGGAATAGAGCCCCCTCGTAATAGAGCCTTCCCAAAATGGGGTCAGTGAGTTAATAGAGCCCCCTTCTATTTAGGTTTTTACGGTATGTGTTCGCGCAGTTTAGCTGTTATAATTCACCAGAGGTCGCAATGGGGCCGGGTTTGGCCGGCCCGGCCTGGCCCGACCCCCCAAATCTCCGGCCCGGCCCGATTTTTTGGCTCAGATTTTAACCCAATTTTTGTCATAATTTTTGCGATTTTTGAATCTATTTTTTGGTTGAAAATAAATTGTTTTCAATGGTGTGGCTGGGGGTCCCCCCTTAGGTACAGAAGGCTGGTAGATTGACGCGCCATCCTGGTACAGTAGGTAGGTAGCCGCAGGGTAGTACTTGGGGGGGGGGGGGGGGGGGGGGCCCCCCCAAATTCATCTATCTATCGTCAACACTTTTTGATTTCATCTATCTATCGTCAACACTTATGGGCAAATCTATCTATCGTCAACAAATTCTGGGAACAATCTGGGTGGGGTCGAAAATCCCGAAAAAAAAATCCCGAAAAAAAAAATCCCGAAAAAAAAATCCCGAAAAATAAAAATCCCGAAAAAAAAATCCCGAAAAGCAAAAATCCCGAAAAATGAAATTGAGGAAAAATACAAAGTTTAAGGTGCAGAAAGGGGTATTCATGTAGTTGGAGTCCATAATTTGGGCAATAGATCAGTTGGGGCTCAAGATATTGAAATTCTCGCTCGGTCATGTCTTCCTGGCTGGCAGCCTAAGCCTAAGCCTAACCCTGAATGAAGGCCTGGGCGTTGTATTTTTGTGGATAGTTCCTTTACGTGGACAGGTCTTCCTGGCTGGCAGCCTAAGCCTAAGCCTAAGCCTGAAATAAAGCCTGAGCATGTGTATTTTTATTGATGTTTTCTTCGTATGAACAGGTCTTCCTGGCTGGCAGCCTAAGCCTAAGCCTAACCCTGAATGCAAGCCTGAGCACCAGCTACATGAATGCCAACTTCTGACAAAAAATTTGGTCCATTTCTACACCTTTTTATTTTTCGGGATTTTTTCGGGATTTTTGCTTTTCGGGATTTTTTTTTCGGGATTTTTCGTTTCGGGATTTTTTTTTCGGGATTTTTTTTTCGGGATTTTCGACGGCCACCAACAATCTATCTATCGTCAACACATTTCGACCCCAAAATGGGCATTTTTGCCTCAAAATGGCTCAAAATCGGTATTTTTTGTCCCAAATAGGCAAAAAATCGCGCGCTACGCGCGGATTTAGTACATCTATACACATTTTCATTAATATTTACACATTATTACCTACTTAATGCACTATACTATACCTTGATTTTTGGCGACCCCCCCCCCCCCACCATCTATCTATCGTCAACAAGTTTGGGTCGACCCCCCCCAGATTTCGGACTTTGGTCATCTATCTATCGTCAACACATTTCGGGTCCCAATCTATCTATCGTCAACACCCTGACCAAGTACTACACTGGGTAGCCGGCCTCCGGCTGGTACAGTAGGTGGCTATTTTTGGCTCAAAATGGTATAAAATCGATATTTTTCACTCCAAATAGGCGAAAAACCGGCCCGGGCCGGCCCGATTGCGACCTCTGTAATTCACCCAATTGCTGAATGCTGCGTTATTTGTCATAAATGTCATTTTTGTCACACAGTCAACCAGTGTAGTGGCAGGCCCATGTGTGGGAGGTAAGTATGATGCGGGGTTGGGACCGGAAGCGTGAGAGGTATGATTTTGGTAACCCAACAAGGCGAAAAAACACCGTTTTTGTGATACAATTTTGGCCAAAAATTGAGGTAAAAATAGTACTTTTTCAAAATTTTAGCCGAAAATCGCCTAAAAATAGGTATTATGGGTGGGTTTGCGCGCGAAGCGCGCGATTTTTGGGAAAATAAGGTCGAAAAACACCGATTTTTGCCTTAAAAGGGTATAAAATTGCTTGTGAGAGGTATGATTTGGAGTTGTGAGAGGTAAGTACTCACCCCCCCCAACCCCCCTCGGGTTTTGTGGTAGGTAAGTACTGAGAGGGGGGCCCAATCCCCCCCCCAGCCACTACTATGCAGTCAACAAGTGTACAATACAGTCGTGCTGTTTTTTTGTTTGTTTGTACCGTAAAAACCTAAATAGAAGGGGGGGGCTCTATTAACTCACTGACCCCATTTTGGGGGGGCTCTATTACGGGGGGGGGCTCTATTCCGGGGGGGCCTCTATTAATTCACTGACCCGAACCTGAAAAAATTGTTCCTAGAAATACCCCCAAAAACCCCTAAAAAGGGGTTTGAAAGGATGTTTTTTCGCTTGTAATCGCATTTATTCGTGTCTATTCGTCAATAAGAGGCGTATTATGTGCTCTGAACGAACAACAAACGTGCATAAATGTACCTGTGCACCACTATCAAGCCTTAATACACTACTGTATAGGGGATGTTACTTTGGGGGGGCTCTATTCCGGGGGGGGGGCTCTATTAATTCACTGGCCCCTTTTTGGGGGGCTGTATTACGGGGGGGCTGTATTCCGGGGGGGGGCTGTATTTAGGTTTTTACGGTACACTTGTTGATTGCACAAAACATTATTGTCATACAGTCAACAAGCGCACAAAACAGTCGTGCTGTTATGTACACATGTTGACGCGTGTGACATTTATGACAAATATGACATTTATTATTTGTCATACATTCAACAAGTGTCCACACACGGGAAGAACAACGAGAACCTCTACTGGGACCGTGCAAAAATCAAGCAAAAATCAGAAAAAAAATTGGAAAGAGAACAAACGAACCAAAAATAGAACGGTAGCACCGGTCAACGCAGGACGAGACGGTTGATGGAAGACTCATCACTATTGTAATCAGTTTATCCTGCAGAGGCTCTGGCGGGAAGACTCATTATTTCTTTGAAAATAAAACGGATTAAACGGAATCCCCGTAATGAGTTTCCCCCAGGGCCGTTTCCCAGGAAGACTCATTATGCATGTTGTATGTGTCCGGCGTGTATTCTAAGCCTAAGCCTAAGTTTAAGCCTAAGCCAAGACTGAAGCCAACATATAGGCCTAAACGTGAGCATAAGCCTAAGCCTAAGCCTGAGCTCAAGCCTGAGCCCAAACATTGGTTCAGGACCAAGTTCCAGCTGGATTCCGTTTAATCCGTTTTATTTTCAAAGATCCGTTTAATCCGGTTAATCCGTTTAATCCGTTTTATTTATAGTGTTTCCGTTTTATAACAGTCTAGAGGCGTTATACAGAAAATGTTTCAACGCCTTGAAAACAGCAGTCATCGTGGATGATAACCAGCAGGTCGACAACGTGGCTCGAAACATGCGTGTTACTTGATGGCTGCTGTTGCGATGAAACATTTGCTGTATACTTTGTTTGGACCGAGAATAAAATGAAAGACTATATAATGAGTCTTCCCGACACACGAAACGCGACACAGCGATGTTTGATTGATAAATCGTAAGACAAATCCAAATATTGGGATTTTTGACCAGGAAGTACTCGCGACGGCGAACCGACGCTCGCCTGCACTGCCGGAGACTTTACATCGTGAAAAATAGGCATTCACGTTGCTGTCTTCCCCAAACCGACGGCGCAGACGGGTTTCTGAACGCCGAAGACGATGGGCATCCCGTGACCAGGTGGGGAGGATGCCAGAAGCTGAGGAGATGCGCCCAATGGGAACAAAATTCTTGATGCCATCTGGCAGGCTAATTTAATAGCAAGCCAGGTGTACTAAGAACTTCGCCCCAAGGCATGCACTAGAGCAAAAAGGATTCAATATCGTCCCAATTGGCTTCAGACCAGTTTTTGAATTTGGTTATTTTGCGAATGGGTGAGGTAGAATAACCAGTAGGAAGCCAAATCGGGCGATGATCGGTGGCAACATCTCCTAAACTATATCTGACACTTCCACCTGGCCCAATTTGAAACCATGTGGCGAAGATAAGGTCCAAAATGTTTTTGCCACGAGTTGGAAGGTGGACCAATTGAGAAACACCTAATAAATTTACCGTGTACAGAAAGTCTCTCTCGAGGGGGGAAACTGCTAATTTACCAGTTGATGGAGGGGAAGTTAAAATCACCAGAAGTAAGAGAACCTGAGGGCGGTAAACGACAGTGACACCCAATTTATTACCAGGAAAGGTTAATTGAAGGGCCAGAACCTCAAAATTGGGGGTGGAAATGGTCAGATTTTTGACAATTTTGAAATTTAAACCTTTGGAAATCAGGGCCCCAATACCGCCACCTTTGTTGTCCGTCCTATCCAACCAGTGGACTTGAAATGTCCCTCCAACAGATATATTGGTCGCACAATGACTATATGAGAATCCATCCAAAATTTTTCCTGAATTGACAAGCCAGAAAATTCAAATTAACATTGCGCGCCAACGTGTAATCCCTATAAACTATGCAGTAAGCGAAATGTTTCAGCGATTAAAAACGTGGTCGACTGGCTGGTTTATTTTCAAATGAAAATGTTTTGTAAGAAATATAAATAGCGCAGTGGTTAAGCTTGGCTCATATTTGGAATCCTGAAGATCAAGGTGGTTTTGGGTGGATTCTCATATGGTCATTGTGCGACCAATAGAAGAGTTGAGTACGGTGGGGTCAAGCCAAGTTTCGGTCAAGAGATACACCACGTTGCCGCGCGTGAACTGCCTCCTCGAGCATGAGTCGATTGTTTGAAGTGGCCAGCGATCGCACATTGAGATGACAGAATCTGATACCTGTGGGGCAAGCAAGTATTTTTGATAATTAGGGTATTGGTGTTGTCTTTTTGCTTTGCCAAAAAGCTGCTAGCCTATTTGCTGTTATTTGAATCACGAATATCACCCTCATCCTTATCATTCAGCAAATTCAAATCGAACGGAACATCATAATCCAATGGATCGCACACGACGACTGAAAAAATCGACCATTTTTTCGGTCTTTTCAAAAACCATTGGCCTACCTAAGTCTTTTAAAACACGCAACACAATAATTTTATTTTTATTCACACGTTTAGCACGAAGACGAGACAGCACCGAAACAGATTTGTGGTGAATTGAGCGTTGCAGTTCGGTCAGGTCATTCGCAACCTGACAGCAGGTGCAGTCTGGTGCAAAGCTGACACACCAGATTTACCCATCAGCATTCGTTTTGTCCAACTGCTGGTTCATTTCATCATAACCTTGATTGGTCGGCCCTTCTTTCCAAACGATTTGCCCATACGAAACACAGCCACCACCGACGATGCGTCGCCACCCAAACTGCGCAGGATTGAACGCAACATGGACAGTTCGGTGCTGTTAGCCGGGCCAGTGCGCTTAGCCACAGTTTGCCAGCGGCCTTCATCTGACCAACCGTAGATCAAGCGTTGTTCGATTGGCCAATGGCCATTGGCCATTGTTCATCGGGCCAATGCTTTTCAGGTCATCAATTAAATCCGATTGTTTTTTGACGGTTTCGGTCTGCTGTTGAACAATAGCGAATAGATTGTCGTAGTCCTCTCGGCTGACCCTGCGCCCGCGTCGTGGTCATCGTGGCACGCCGCTTGCCCTATGATCTCTCGATAAAAAAACGACCGTGCCAGAAAAAATGGTCCTCGGAGTTCTCCACTTTGAAATACAAGAGAAATGAGAGAATTTTGGTCCTGCGCAGTGCTGTGGCTGGGGGGACGAGCGACTAGGTAATTAATTACCGTAAAAACCTAAATACAGCCCCCCCGGAATAGAGCCCCCCCGTAATACAGCCCCCCAAAAAGGGTCAGTGAATTAATAGAGCCCCTGCTCCCGGACGTTTTTTTAGGGTTTCTCCGGATCTTAGGTTTTGGGGTGAAAATTTTTCATGTGTTTATTATGTGTGGAATCGTGTGAAAACGTAGTATTTGCGCGCGTAGCGCGCGAATTTCGGGTAATTTGGGGTAAAAACCACTGATTTTGCACTAATTTCGGCCATTTTGGTCAAAAATTGGCACTTTTGGGGCAAAATCGGGGGGATACCTACTGTACCGGGGTGAAAATCGGGGGGGATACCTACTGTACCATACCAAACATCGGGGGGGATACCTACTGTACCAGGCGAGGGGGATACCTACTGTACTCAGTGTAGTTCCTGGTCCGGAGGGGGAGATAGCGGACCCTCCGTTTTTTTCGGAGGGGGAGATAGTGTACCCCCGAGGGGGGAAGGGGGGGAGACCCAAATTCGGGAAAAAGTCACTTTTTGAGGTAGAAAATTTGACCTATTTTTGCCCCTTTTTGGAAAAAATTCTTCATAAAAAGGGCATTTTGGCGACTTTTGAGAACATTGACCTAAAAATCACACATTTTTGGTATAAAAATGCCCATTTTAGGCCTAAAAATGCCTATTTTAGGCAAAAATTGGAGGCGATAGTGTACCCGGAGGGGGAGATAGGGGGATAGTGTACCACCTGAGGGGGAGATAGTGTACCCGAGGGGGGACCCCCCCAAACCCCCCCCCCCACCTCCAACACTGTTTGACACAACAACACAGCCTTACCATACCACTAATCTATGGTACGGTCCAGTGTAGTTCCTGGTCCGGAGGGGGAGATAGCGGACCCTCCGTTTTTTTCGGAGGGGGAGATAGTGTACCCCCGAGGGGGGGGGAAGGGGGGGAAGACCCAAATTTGGGAAAAAGTCACTTTTTGAGGTAGAAAATTTGACCTATTTTTGCCCCTTTTTGGAAAAAATTCTTCATAAAAAGGGTATGTTGGCGACTTTTGAGAACATTGACCAGAAAATCACACATTTTAGGCCTATAAATGCCCATTTTAGGCCTAAAAATGGCCATTTTAGGCAAAAATTGGGGGAGATAGTGTACCCGGAGGGGGAGATAGGGGGATAGTGTACCACCCAAGGGGGAGATAGCGTACCCGAGGGGGGACCCCCCCTCCCCCCCCAGGAACTACACTGGTACGGTCACGGTGAAGGTTGGGGGTGGGGTTCTTTTAATGGGGGGGGGGTCAATTAATGGGGGGTTCTATTTTTGATTTCGAGCCATTTGGGTGGGGTTCAATTACCGTATTGTCGGAAATAGAACCCGGGGGGTCTATTTTTTCACTGGGGTCATTTTGGGGGGGTTCAATTTATGGGGGGGGGTCAATTATTGGGGGGTTATATTTTTCATTTGGCCCCCCGACGAAAAAAATCATTGTTAATAATTCCCTTAAAAATGGCTTGTTTTCGGTATTTTCTACCTTTAACAGCGTCGATTATGCTTAAAAAGCTGTGTTCTGTTGTGTACGCAAGCTTAAACAACGTTTGACACAACAACAGAGCCCTACCACTAATCTGTGGTACGGTGAAGGTTGGGGGTGGGGTTCTATTAATGGGGGGGTCAATTAATGGGGGGTTCTATTTTTGATTTCGAGCCATTTAGGGGGGGTTCAATTAATGGGGGGTTCTATTTCCGACAATACGGTATGGGGGGTCAATTAATGGGGGTTCTATTTCCGACAATACGGTACACTAATTTCCCCTCCGAAAAAGTAGGGAGGTACACTAATTTCCCCGCCGGACCAGCCACCAGGAACTACACTGCCTTAGTTAGCCGTACCCGAAACCCTACCAGCCCCGCCAAAGTAGCTGCAGCACTACCAGCGCAGATATGTTTGGTTTACAGGTCGATCGAATCCCACACTATGTCCAATCCCGATTACCGCATAAAACGTTCATTCGCTGTGTCCGGCGCGACAGATGATAACGACGTTGCCGCCTCTTCGTCGTCCGTTCCTTCGTTGAGTTTCTCACTCGGTGCCTTTCTCAATCAAGCGGCCAAGGAGGATGCGCTCACGAAAAAGAGCAACAACGTCGTACGTGCTGACGGTTGGTGTTTTGGATCTGAATACTTTCTCATGGGTTGGGTCTGTGCGAGGACGCGAATGTTCGAGTGCCGAATAATAATGTCCAGCATCAGAAATTCAAAACAAACTTGGATTGGTGGACGAAATAGTTAATCGTCGAGTTGTGTTTGAATTTGATTCGATTTGATCGAAATTGTTGGACTGCAACACCGATTGTGTAATTTTTGTTCTTCATCGAATTTGTACGCCATTTCAGATTTTATCGCAGCCAAGCCACGTGGTCCCCGAGGTCTGTTAGACAGCGGTGCTGGACCGAGAGGCGGTTACCACCGTGGTCGTGGTGGTCAACAGACATTCGACCGCGGTGGCAGTGCACGCAGCGCCAGACCCGCGTACAACCCAATGCCAAGTCGGCCATTGGCTGGGGCTGGTGGGGCGTATCAGCCAATGCCAACTAGACCGCACGGACGCGGGGGTGGTATGCAGCAGAACATTTCCTTTTCAACTGAGCCGAAATTTTAATCATAATCGTGCTGGTCATTTGTGAGCCAGAAATTGTTCTGCTTCAGCACAACATCTTTGGGCAACAACAGACTGTTGTTTGTTCATTTTCAGGCATGTCCGATCGTGGTGGCGGGGAGTTTTCATCCGGCGGTATTGGGCCGGATCGACGTTCGTCTGGTGGCATCGTAGGTGGAGGAGGTCCAATCGACCGAGTTCAGCAACCACCGATGAGTCTTTTTGACATGGATACCACCCAGCCATCAGCATCTTCATTTGGTCGAAATGATTTCGGTCCGCCTTCTGGTCGCGCGCCGGACCGGTTCGGCGCAGACATTCACTTCCGACGCGGTCCACCGGCACCGGAGCCAGGTTATACATTTTTGACATTTGGTAATAATTGGAGCCAACTATACTGTCATAAAGAACCGTTTTTTATTTTTCGTGGAAAAAAAACGGTTTTTTTTCCGAAAAAAAACCGTTTTTTTTCCAAATACTTTTCCAGTACTTAAGAACGTAATTTCGAAAAATGTAACAATTTCAGTGCAAAATTTGTTCGAAGTGACGAGAGTGCTCTTGAAGAGTGTTGAAGTCAGTCGAAAACACTTGGTTTACACGCTTTTTGGCCCATTTTGGGCCGGTTAATTTTCGTGTTCGAACCAATTTTTCACTGAAATTGAAAAACTCATCAGTTTTGCATTACAATTTTTTGGCAAAATTGGAATAAAGTACCGATATTTTTCCGATCAAAAACCGAAAAGGTACCCACGGAAAAATAAATGGAAAAGTATTCGGGTCTCGGAAAAAAAACGGTTTTTTTTCGGTTTTTTTTCCGGAAAAAAAACCGGTTTTTTTTCCGCCTGCCAGTATAGAGCCAACTTATTTAGCACTCTTGAAAGGGGTGGCCGAGGTCGGCACCAATTGTGTCTATGTGCGCTTCTATTTCGTCCACGTGTTACTGAACTAGTTTATACTTGCGTATTTTTCCGCAAAATATATTTTTGGAAAAAAAACGTCTTTTTTCGGAAAAAAACCGTTTTTTTCCAAATATTTTTCCAGTACTTAAGGATACCCATGGTCCAAGAACGTATATTTTGGAGAAAATTTTGTCGGGAAATGGCCTGAAACAGGCTAAAAATGCACTTGGAGATTAAAAAGTGCTCATTTTGAACTGTTTAGCACCGATATACATTGGTTTTGACAACATCCTTTCGCAACCTTTGAAAATATTTCGGAAATTTTTGAAAAAAAACCGTTTTTTTTCAAAAGTTGCCACTTGGAAAAATTTCCGGAAAAATAAAAACGTATTTTTCCGGGCCTCGGAAAACAACGATTTTTTTCGGTTTTTTTCGGGAAAAAACGGTTTTTTTCCGGCCCGCAAGTATAAACTAGTTAACTCAGATTTCTTTTGACCTACTGTTACTCTCAGATCTACTGTAACTAACGGTAAATTAAGTATTAATGCACGTTCAGGTTACGGTCGACCGCCACCGTCCTTGTTGGATCGTGCTCCTAGTTCAAGTGGACGGCCACTGCTGCGACAAAGTGGTGAAGTGGACATTGACATGGGTTACGGCAATGTGGGCATGAATCGAATGACCCAACCACCGGCGACGTCCGTGCCAATCTTTGGTAACACACAAGCTCCACGCGCTCCCGGTATGCTTGAGGCATACGCGCAGTCTCTTGAACAGCAACAGCCGACACAACAACAACAACAACGACAGCAGCAACAACAACAACAACAACAACGACAGCAACAACAGCAACAACAACAACAACAACAACAGCAACAACAGTCAAGTTTGCACATGGACACAAATGAGCACAGAGGATCGGATAGGTTCAAACAAAAAGTGGAGGAGCAGCTGAAGGTCAGCAAGTTACATAGAAATCTGTGTGTGGTGAATTCTAATTAGTGATCAACTTGTTCCGGGTGGCTGACACAGATAACTGGAGAGGTCCAGCTCTGTAGGCAGACATACGTACAGTAGATAGCTGGCCGGATCTGCCGATTTGTGGTTATGATCCAGAGCTCAAAATTAGGGGTATAAAAATAAAATTTCATTTTATGTCTCCATTTCATGAAAAAATGGGCCAAAACAAACGCTGTCAACAATCAATTATTTACTGCCTTTAAAAAACTAATATTAATCAGTCAACATGTGAGAAAATTCGCCCATTTTGGGCCATAAAATTGCCATTTTGGCACTGAAATTAACACCTCTTGACTTAGTGTCCGGACGTGGTAGGCGTTGATAGCTGGGTTTGTGTGGTATTGAGTTTTCGGTAGACGTATACATATCCATGGCTGCTGACCCAAGTTTGGGGTATTACCACATCCCCCCTCCCAATTATTTCACCGAAACATAAATTAGACATTATTTTTTATGAAATCGCGGTATGTCTTCCTGTCTATCTGCACAATAATGTTTCAGGCCCTAAACAGTCTGCGTGCCGGTCTGACTGATCATTTGGCTTCGCTAAATCAGGAAACGGTGCGCAACGAACCCTCCCAACCGCAACAACAGCAGCAGCGGCCACGTAATTATGACGAGGACTATTTTGTCGAACCGACGCCTCAGCCAACCCAACAGATCATTGAAACATCTGATAGCCTTGGAGATTCGTCTGCTGCTGTCGGCGACGAAGAAGTACGTTCCTGATTTGTCAATCGGGGAATGGGCTTTGTTAATATTATCCTCAGAATATAAATAGAATATGTTTTTCTAGACACCAGCACCGACAGCCCAAATACTCAACAACGCGGTCGACCTAATGAAAGTGTTATTGGACCGATTTGGCGAGGCCCCACCATCGGACCTGTTTGCCAAAGGCGCCGAGTTCCAGGTCGATCGAAAGTCCGGCCTGCTGGAAGCACCACCAATGCAGGTTAATTATGATGTCATGACGATAGATATTTTAAATATGTGGGTCGGCTCTATTCTGAGCTTTTTACAATTCGTTGTGATTTGGCGGGCGCCACTGGTACATATTCAGTCTAACGCACCATTAAATAAGTAACAGTTTGCAGCGGCGATTTACGGGCCCATCATACGGGTCGGATAACTCTCTTCAGATTTGTAAGCAGTCACGCAGGCAGCTATTAGTCTTCCTGCAATAAAAATATGGAGATCTGTCAAACAAAATGCACACGTTGCAGTCCAACTTCAACAAGCATTTGTCATCATTTTTATTCGACCGACGGCCCGATCAGGATATGGTGCCCGAGATGGATTTCTCACCTCAGAGCCTGATGGTGCGACGCCCGCCACAGCCGCTCACGAATATCAGCGTGGATAATGCTGGTTAGGTTTTGTTGTTTATATTACACTTGCGGGCCCAAAAAAACCGTTTTTTTTTCCGATGCCCGGAAAAATACGTTTTTATTTTTCCGGAAATTTTTCCAAGTGGCAACTTTTGGAAAAAACGGTTTTTTCCAACAATTTCCGAGATATTTTCCAAGGTTGCGAGAGGATGTTGCCAAAACCAATGTAAATCGGTACTAAACAGTTCAAACTGAGCACTTTTTTAATTTCCAAGTGCATTTTTAGCCTGTTTCAGGCCATTTCCCGACGAAATTTTCTCCAAAATAGGCGTTTTTGGACCATGGGTATCCTTAAGTACTGGAAAAATATTTGGAAAAAAACAGTTTTTTTCCAAAAATATATTTTGCGGAAAAATACGCAAGTATAGTTTGTATATCTTTTGGCTTGTTGTAATTTAGGTATTTTTGTTGCGGTTTTGTTGCACATGCCGCTCACACATACTTGCTGATCCCTGTTCCGGACAGGGATAGAAGTCCATTTTTTATATTTAGGCAACTGAGATCCCAAGTTTGTTGTGTAACTTTCAGCCGAGTACATCATGGCCGGTGTAGCACCTTCGAATTCGAGCTTTGGTCGACCACCGCCCTTGTTGCCACGCGTAGGGCCTGACCCGAATGAACGGCAACCGTTGTTTGGTTAGTTTGTAGTTCGATATTTATTTATTTAGATCAATGACTAAGTTGTGCTCTGTTTTTTATTAAAGGCCCCGCTGGTGCATTGATGGGTCAGGAGCCTACTGTTGCTGCCTACCGTCCGCCTCCCTCCGAACTATGGCTGGGTATTTATGAGTCTTTCGATCAGGTTACTGTATTCACATATTTTTGTGTTTCTTTTCGTTTCTTGCTTTCTTAATTTCCTTTTTATAATTCAGGGAGAATTCGGAACTCTCTTCGACAGCGGCCTGTCACTGGCGCTGTTTGACAAATCGTACGAAAATTCGATTTGGGATTACGATCCCAAGTTCACATGGGATTACTTGCCTGACTCGAAAAGGGGAACCATCAAGAAACTGATGGGCTTTGTGTTCGACAGGAATTATGTGGATGAAGAATTCAAGTGGAAACAGTGGGAGACCAAGGTTATTGCTGTGAAGTCACACAGAGTCTTCCCATCGTTATGTTAATCCCACTAATCGTGACTTATATTTTTATGCCTCCAAAATTGTTCTTTTTGACATGCGACTCGACCAAAGGCCAGGGCATGTTTTTTCAGATCGATAACGTCTGGCGCAATAACTTCGTGCCTCGATTATTGGAGCAACAGGAGCGAATCAAACAAGGCCTGCCGACCCCGGGAATTGGCAAATTGATGGTCGTATTCTCTTGCATTGTATTGTTATGCTGCCTTAATTTTAAAGGAGAGAAAATTTATTAGGCAATGGACCAGCCAGGCGAACGTGCTGTGCAGTATTTCGAAGAGAACGTGGGTGGCGTGCCAGATGATTTTTGCACACCAGAATATTGTGGAATGTTAGTCAGTTTTTCCTTCGGCTGTGATCAAATAATATGATTTTGAAGTGATCGTACCCATAAACGATTTTTTTAAATTCTACAGTTGTGATGTTGAGTTCCGCAGCGTGATGCCGTCGGTAACGCATTATTTGGACGCGGCGACTTCGAAACACGACAAGAACGTCTGGAATTACTTCGCTCGACCGTTGATCAAAGCTGGCAAAATGAAGGAAGGAGAAATGGACAAAGAGAAATCAGAGAATATCATTCGACGACTCTGTAAAGTGAGTGTCTCAGCCTTTAGTAACGTAGTGGCATGGTTTTGCATGGTTTTTTTAGTTCAAAATTTTCCAGGTGCTGTTTGCACCCAAATGACAGTACTTTAGGTCAGTGATGTAGTTGGTCCGAGCAAGAAATCTAGCTAGCTGGAGGGGTCCGGCGCAAGAAAGCTAGCTAGCTAGCCGGGTACCCCGATTTGGGGGGGTATTGGTCCAGAAGTCAAAAACAGGGGTATAAAAATTGGTCGAAATTATGCTAAAATAAGCCTTAAAATGCGTATTTTTGTGCACGTGTGAGAAAATTTGAACGAATTTGACCATTTTGGCCCATAAAATGGTCATTTTGGCACTAAATTCAACACTTTTTATACTTGGTGACCGGAGCAAGAAAGCTAGCTAGCCAGTTTGGGGGGGTATGGGTTTCGGAGCAAGAAAGCTACCTAGCAGTTGGGGGGTAATACCCCCCATACCCCCCAACCACATCGGTGCAGGTGCAAATTGATATGCTTTGTGCTATTTTAGGCACTTCAGGTTCAAAATATGTAAACTCTGGAAGTAATTTGCACGTAACAACTGTGTAAAAATACTATTCATGGTTGGTACCAAAAACTTGGCGATGGGCAATCAATTGTAGACATGTAGCCGTTTCGATCAAACGCTCCATGTAGTTGGGTGGTAGAGCGCGTCGTTGCCCAATCATGATATGCTCTGTCAAATACACTGTTCGTACATGTGACGTGACACTTGCATTCAAACGGCACCCACCAATGCAGATGTACAAGACGCGACCGGCCGAGTGGAAGTGTGTGATATGCAGCGTCGGCATCACGTCATTAGTGATCGCTAAATCGCATTTCCAAGGCGCAAATCATCAGAAACGGGTGAAGGCCATGCAGCAACAGCAGAATCCACAACAACAACAGCAACAGCCGCAGCAACCCAAGGCCAAAAAACGCGGTTAGTGCGTGCGTAGTTTTCATGTATGTGCAGTGTGAGCTTGCACCCGACATCTAAGAAAATAGTCGACACCCAACGGTTCTAGAAATACCCGTAACCGACACCAAATTTTTGGACGAAAAACAGGCAAAATTTTGCTTATTTGCCTCATTAATGCAAATTTTTTGCTCAGTTTACTGAATTCAGGTGTTTTTAAACAAGAACTTCAAACCGCCGCATTCTGCGCCTTCGAAAACGTTTGGTTCGAAAAAAATTTCCATCAACGTTCTTCTCTCAGCAACCTTGATGTTTTGAACCAGAAGAGTCGGGTGATGGGTCCCAAAAAATCCCGACATCTGGAGGCACCCGACATCGCTCTAACCTTCATTGTAATTCGTGACCGTTGCTCGATTACATATGTACGTGTTCTACTTACAGATGTGTTCCAAATGTTTCAGCAGCTGCACCCAGCCCCGGGCGTGGTGGTCGAGGCGGTGCGCCAACAACACGAGTGATGCGCGTGCAAATGCAGTCATTTGTGCCCTCGAGTGCAGCGGGCAGTGGCGCCAACACCATACCGCTGGCCAGTGTGAGACGAGGCGTTGGTGGAGGAATTATTAAAAGATAAATAGGCTGTGGTTTAGTCCTCTGAAATCGGTCAACCTATTGTTATTACAGTCGATAGTTTCTGGTTAGGTATGGTCGTTATTTTTCTTCATATGTACATTCTGAATATCAGCACCGCGCATGCAGGTTTACAACTCACTATTTTACAAGTTTCGTGTAAAGTGTCAGTTTCAACTGTGGCTCTCGGTATGACTACGCGCGCGGTACTGAATGTCAGAATTTATCATACATGTGTACAGTATGTCATAAATGTGCGAAAATCTTCTTAGTCTTTTTCTAGAGGATTCTGTTTTCTGTTAATTTCGTATTGTTCTGTGGATATACCTGGATAACGGCTTTGGTTTTTTTGCGGATGTTGTGGTGATGCATTCATTGTCATTGTTTCCCAACTTTCTGCTGTATTTCGTGATTGCGCTCAATAATAAATGGTGAATTGCTGACTTGATGTGTTTAAACCAGGAACCAGTTTCAGATTAAGATCAGTGGAACCAGGGATTAGGTCGTTCGTTGCACAAACTTGTGACAAGATGAAGGGCAACTTATTTCAGCATATCAAAGCGTACGTAATGCATTCAGGTGACATGAGCCAACTTGACAAAGCAAAGGTTCTACGCCCTGTGCAGCCATTCCTTGAATGGCTTTATTCTGCTAACACATCTCGCTGTGCTGTTGTCTTCGCTGGACTTGTTATTGGCCTGCGTGGTCATGGCGTATTGTATCAAACCTTTTTGTTAACAGCGTTGTTTTTCTCTTGCGGTTTGTTTCTTATGACGTTTTCGTTACATTAGCATTAGTACCGATTGAAGGATAGTTGCCACGCCTGGTTATCTGGCAAGAGATTTGTTTATAAAGT
Source organism: Rhynchonema sp. JSB1_4 (assembly GCA_030248065.1). NCBI lineage: Eukaryota > Metazoa > Nematoda > Chromadorea > Monhysterida > Xyalidae > Rhynchonema > Rhynchonema sp. JSB1_4. Next base: position 71,586 of record JASAMV010009122.1, read on the forward strand.
TTGCCGCTTGTTTTCGGCGTTCATCTAATCATAGGCAACATGTGTCGAAATTTCGCACGCTACACTATTATGTATTTCTTCCAAGCGCTTGGATAATAACATGGTATGGTATGTATATCTTGATCCGACATAAACCCGGGCCGGCGTGCGCAAACATCGCGTGAAAGAACCCCGAAACAGCGACCGAAAGGAAATTGCATTCTTCCGATACCTACACTGCTCTTCACAGCTCAAGCTGCATTATATAAATGCGGTTTGCGGCTCCTTGCCGCAACCGCAGAGCCCGCATTTCAACTGCTTTTGCGTTTTGCCGTTTGCGTCACTTGAGGTCAGTGGGCTGGAAGTTGTCATGGTCACCATGGCCGCAAAAGTGGTTATATAAATGCGGGTTGCGGTTGCGGCAACGAGCCGCAAACCGCATTTATATTATGTAAATGCCGCCTAAGACGCGCACCTGCGACCTTCAGGTGGCTACAAGGAAGCCAGATCCTGTTGCTTTCATGTAATGCTTGAGCAAACGTTTTTCCCTGATTTTCTTTTTTTGTTAATAATGATCCAGGAACCTGTTTCTTGTGAACTGCATGCCGAATATACAATGAGCTCCCATCCACGCGTGTCCTCGACGCAATCTGTTGATCTGGGCGCTGGTGAAACATCATTGGGCAATGTCACCCCACGTCGCACTGGGTCTGTCTATGAACGCTATGCCAAAATGGCTATCGGGTTGGTTGTTTACATACACATTGCATACAATGATGACCCATGACTTGGTTGATTTGTGACTTGATCTGGCCGAAAAGTTCATCAGGTAAGATTTATCATGTACATTCGTCATGTAGCTGCGTAACGGAGTTTTCCACTTCCGCCCCGAATAGAGCCATCGGGGCCTCTAGGGAACTTTTCGACTTAAGCCCCCGGGGATCTAATTAGTTTATTTGTTCTGGAGCAGTCCAAAATCCTTCGACCACGGTGCGGAATTCGAGACCCAAATTACTCTATAGTATCGAGCTTTTATGCAGTTTGATCAGGTTGGGGCATATTTCTGTCTTGTATGTATACTGGTTCTATGTAAAGCCGAGGGCCCTATTCGGAAAACGAACGAAAATCGGCCAGACCTCCCGCAGCTCTATGATTTCATGACACAAGGAAATCGTCGCTAGCGTTGTCGAATGTTGTCACAACCGTATCGTACATATAACAGTTTTTGCAGAAAAACGGGCGAAAATGACCTGTTCATGCCCTCTCGTGTGAAAAACAGAACTTTGCTTTTTTTGATTTTCGGGTAACTTTTACCCTAAGAGCACACAAGGCCCGATTCGTGGCTCTATGGAAAGCTCCGGTATGCACTGATGTTTCACCACACATTTCAGAAGCAAGCATCAGCGCAGCCGACCGTCCAGCGTGACACCGGCCGCTATTCAGGAACAAGACGAGCAAACGAAGCTAATTTCACGCGGACGTTAGTGGACAGTTGTTTCGACGGACCAAAATAATCCCACCTCGTAACATGCGTGCCTATCAAAGGAGACCATTTATTTCAATGACAGGAGTTTTGACTTATTGATGGACGTACAACGTATCCTCCTGATTCCTGCTTCCCTCCATGGGGAACATCAATGCCTTAACCTGCTTGCCTGATGTTTTATACATTAATTCGTAGCGTAGCAGTTATCTGTCAATTAAGGCTGCTGCTGCTGCTCCGATGCAGTCGCAACGTGTTCAGAATCACAAAATATCCAAGGTGTCCACTTTTTGGGAAGAAATTGTGATTTCTTAATCTTAGATTGAATGTCGCGGAAAATCTGCATGTCAAGGACAGTACAGCAGGTGTAAAACCGCAGGCGACAAAACAGCTGGGGTGTCGAACACACCAACCCAGTACAATTCGGTGCGGCCAAATTTAACGTGTGCTGCCGCTCAAAAGAGGTTTGCGCTGAACCTGGATCGTGAATCCCCGCTGCTTTGTCACCCGCTGTTTTACAATCCGCTGATTTCGTGCCTGCTGTTTTCGCCTTTACTGTTCAATAGCTGTACCCCAAGCCTCCCTCCCACACAACTTGCATCCCACTGTCGGTACCTGTGAGGAACGCTGTTGTCACACAGCTGCTAATGAATAGCTTTGTTTTCTAATCTGTCGGTTTCTCCTTCAAGTTTTTGAAACATATTGTCTTCGAATGCGAATTTCGAACACAAAGCACAGGTGTGTGCTCTCCGTGCTTGAAGTACGTGGAACCCAAAAAGAGATGGACCACATTTCCCGGCATCTTGACAATGTGACACTAACGATTTTGTACGCCGAGAGTTCATGTCCATGCAGTGCCATGATCACATGGGCATGTTACGTCAGTCAATCGGCTTTTGCATGAAGCACGCAACAGCGTTGCTTGTTGTCAGCCTTTACGCGCGAACATTGCTTGTATTAATTTCCGTATTGTTCTGAGCACAATTCTGTTTTCCTGAGTAAAAAGGGGCGCACTATGAACTTCAGGCTAATTGTTTAGTCATCAACACAATAGCTGCCCTGAATGAGCGCGCGAATTTTACACAAGGCATTAGTGCGGTGACGATCTGAGCTGACGACATGAATATAAGCCGAATTCCATTCCCAATCCTGAGTATCTGAGTGCAAGTTGCATGTTCCTGTGGTGCACGGTGTATGCATATGTCCAAAAACAGAACTTCGAACTCGGAAGGGTGGGACGCCATGGCGCCACTAGCCTGCGGCATCTAATCTGTTATGCAATCTTAAAGGGGTTTTTTTCCCAAGACCCTTCCACATTAATTCTCTTCACTAATATTACCCTAAACTTTTCCAATCTTAAGCTGTTCGCTACTCTATTACAGTTTTAGCTATGGCACATATACAGGGTACACCAGTACGCAGAATGTACCCGTGTCTTACAACTTTTGTTAAAATGCAAAAAACGTGTTCCTGAGATACTATATGTATAGGTACTGTATGTATGTACTGGTGTCAGAAAAATAGTGCTTATCACCCGAGATCCATGTCTACACGTTTATTTCCACGTGGTTTTTCTCTCGGTTAGCGGATACTCAAATTACCGGCTTGCTGTTAAAATGCAGCCACTGGGTCAGTTAAAGTGCTCCCTTTAAGGCCCATTTTTTCAAGCTTTGTTGACATTTCAAATTGGATAATGCGATAGAAAGCAGAGACTATCATGTTTCGCTGTTGCAACACCGGGATCCGGAATCCGTTTATACGGCGCGTTCTTCTTTGGATCACTTTCCTGCATTTTTTCAATTAAACAAGCTGTTTTCGACGTTTCTTTCAGGCAATTTCAAGTGCTTGCTTCTTTTTCTGAATGCCTCTCCATTCAACAATGTGCATGCTCATTCAACAAATGATAATAGACCACCGGTGTTCGATACCATTCAGGGATATTACGTTACAAAACATAGTCGATAGGATCATGTGTTTGACTTTAGCTCCACCCCGCACAGATATGAACAAGTCCTCAAGCAGCTAGGAATTGGAATTGGTACTTGGACATTATTTTGTTCCTTTTATCGATTTCAACTCTTTTATTGTAGGGTGTTGGCCTATAAGCTGGCAAGTTGGAACTGGAACGTGTGTTATTCATCAGCGCATCTCTTAGAGTTATTTGTGTCCGGCCTGTCTTACACGCAATTGACTTTAAATGTCACCAGCCAAGCCAAGCCAAACACGAATGAATACGACCAATTTAACCATATATTCACATGTCAACTGCACACATGCCCTTATGTGACGGTGACCAAGTTAATGAAAGTTTGAGCTCATGAATGGACTAGCAGCTTGTGTACCTTGTCCTGTCTCGCACACCAAGATGACGTATACACACACACGGGGGCACACCCTCGGGGCAAGCAGGCATCCATTCCTTCAATGATGTGCATTGTTGCTGTGTTTTCCAAACTTTCGTGCATGGACTGCATCCCGTGACCAATCCGGCTATGCGATTTTGTTAATGTTCGCCGTTACTTGAATTCAATCATGTGCTACAGGGATGCTTGTAGGACAGAGCGATCATAGTTTTTTTATCTGGACTAATCATGCAAACTACCTAAATGTACCTGCCAAAAATGTCAATTTATGCAACCTTCAAATGCCAAAATTCTCCTCGCACATGTCATTTCTCATTCTCATGCGAATTTTTTTTGCTGGCAGGTGTCTGTTATCGTGTCCATTGAGTTAGTTAACATTAAAATAATCGTAAAAAGTTGAAATTAAAAAACACGGCTTATGTTGCAAGAGTCAACTCAAGTGGTCACGTCGTCAACTCACTTTGTAGAGTCGTCAGCTCACCCCGAATACCATGTATTGTTTCTCGCGTTCACTCGGGGCCGCTGTGTGTTGACGAAGTGATTTAATTACTTGTGTTGACTACTGTGATATTAGCCAAAAACACCAATGAATGACGTGCTCCAAGCAATGTTTTTGACAAGTGTACAGCTGTATTCGTGTCAGAATAACGCGTGGGCTCCGGATCGCGTGCCCTTGCAACAACGACTCTTTTCAACAGTGAGATTCTGGGTGCTCTGTTTCGTTTATTCGAGTATACTACATTACCGGCAATTGTCATTAAGTAACATGTACATCACCAATATTTTTCCCCTTGTCCATCAGTAGGTACATACATACTGTATATAATGCTTCACTCCCCAGAGGAAAGCTTCGGAAATCAGTTTTTTGCATGCGCCTAAAACCCGGAAATGAACTCATTGTTCTCATTAGCATAGTTATCAAACTTACATTTGTATTTTATATTTATATGCACTTCACGGCTTACCGCTCGCATCAAAATGTCAACTTAAACCGGGCATACCAATACGTACAGAATGTTTGCTCCGTCAAGGCGTACACAGTCTATACTCCGGGACCTAATCGACTTTTGTTGCATACAGCGTTATGTACTGCTCATTGTTATGCATGCAAAAAGCCGCCCATGTTACAGCAAATATTGTGCAAAACCTGCTCAGGAACTTATTTATACCTTGCTTTCGGTTAAAACAAGAGCATCAAAACATTCTGGCGCTGCACCCAACATTTTTGAAACCTCGAGGCCACCTGCCGGCATGTGCTTGTGTTTCGATGTGACTCGCACCCTGAAGGCATTAGGTGTACCTAAAATGCCTTGTTTCTTCGTGCCCTGTTTGAGGTGCATAACGTCACTTCGCAGTCCTCCGTCTAAATAGTGAAACTACCGGAACGTTTCAAGACCACTCTTCACAGTTGGGAAAGGAAAGATCCCCAAGTAATTCCCACGAAACCAACCATTGACGGATCAGGTCCAGAATCATGGGATCGTTCACCTCGGTCACCGCATGAGGATCTCAATGGCTGTTTACCTACTATGTATATCATCGAACTGAGTGACTCACTTTTATCGACTGTCACTTTTACGAGCTGGCACTACCGTTTTTTTGTATAAAAAGTCTGTTCTAAGCTTCACGCCCACTACGTGATGCCACACTAAACACACTCACTTGGTTACTCTCGTGTCGTGATAATTGCATGGTCATGCAATGGGTTATCACCCTGTCAAACCCACCACAAGTTGTTTCTGCACATAAAACTAGGCCGCATTACGGAGTACGCCAACCAATAAGTAGCTAGTAGTTCCGTCAACCTCAATTACGCTTGATACTCACCTTGTCATGCAATCACCACAACGCAATTGAAATGAACCTGTTGTCAACTTTTGCGTGTGTCATCTGGTGGTCCAGTGAGCATCTTATCCCCTTGGTCTTTGCAATGGCATTTGGCCAAGCATTTAACAGTTATGTATATGCGTTACGTACAGGTCATTGACTTGTACAAGGAAGGAGGAACTGCCAGAAAAGTTCAAACGTCATGAATTTTTGGTTCGGAAACTTATGCACATGCATTAGGTGGCGGTGCAAAAAAGCGAAGTCATAGATACTAATCGTATTCGACGTAGCCCTAAGTGAGCTGAAAAACATGCTTTAATGGCAGGCGTCGACTGCGAATGTGCGACTTGCGTCAACGACACTAGAATAACCCAATTCTCCAACAACCTATTAATTTTTTTGTCAAGTTTCTTTTCACCACCGTACTTTTTGACTGTTAATCCAGTGGTAATGGCCTCGTTGACAGCGTTGCATGCGGTCAATTCATTCTTTAGAGCTATTAAATTGTTGGTATTCGTAATGCTCGTCCCCAGACGGTGGTGATTTAGACTTACGTACCTGCACAGCCTGCATTCAAGACCGACGCTGCGACGTTTAAGACCAATCAATGACCTTAGGTCCAGAGGTTAAGCCAGTGATATCTAGCCATTGTGGACGAACTTCTCAAGCACCCAACTAAGTCAATTTCGCTGAAAATTTTTTTTTGGAATTATATGCTTAATAACTTATGAGAAACCCCTGCAGTAGTCCGATAAGCAGGAGTTAGAGTTAGTCTTTGTGGCATAATCGGCAAATTTCAAAACTTTTCTTGAGCTGCAAAGCCGTTATGGGGCCATTTCCGCTTCCGGAACACATAAGTAATTTTGCGGTTCGTTTACGCACAATGCGGCTCGATCATAAGTACCTATGGCACTTATTCATGCGCTACATGTAAAAGTTGGGCATTTGGTGACAGCACTAATGTCATAGAAAGTCACCTGTCTCCCTGGTTTACTCACTGCATGCGCGTTGTTCTGAACTGTGTGCCATATAAAAGCGCCAGTGCCAAAGCGATTGAGACCACCCAAACGCACAAGCAAGTTCAAAAACAAAACGCCGCGCGTTAACAAAATGCGTCGTCAACTTTCGGCACGTACACATAACCGCAATAATCCTACAGCATCGGTGGAGCACGGAGGCAATCGGTATCGACCTCTATCAGCCTGTGGTCGAAAGTGGTCAAGCGTGCTGGTCGAGGATCCAACGATGCCTGCCGCTGGCAAACCCGACAAGATATTCGCTAATCTCACCAATTCGCAGGTGAATCTGTTGAGGTAAGGAACGGGACACTGAGGTAAAGTTATGATCAATTTTGTTGTTGAAACATCTGCTTGTTGTGCACACATAACGACGTGAACTCATGGAATCGTGTGACATTGTGCAGACAATCCAAGACCATGCTAATAATGTTCAACAGTGCTTCCTTGGTTGCCTCTGTGATGTGTTTTCACGGACGGGTGGTGCACTATAAATGGTGGGCCCCAAGAAACACACGATCTTAGCATACTAGGTGTTAGGCTCGCTTAAAACATGATTTTATCTGATCGTTAATTTGCCAGACAATCATGGAACATTCTGTTCGCGAATCGCGAGCGTCACGGCAAGAACATCATGAAACGGACGGAGACGAAACGACCGGAAACGTCCAATCTGTTCTGCAAGGCGGCCGTCATCGGATGGCTATCGAACAGCACACATCAGTTGACCATTGATGACGCGCCTGCGGTTAGATTGGCAATCACTTGCACTCTGCCATACAGCGCATGATGGATGCACCACGATTACGCGATATGTGCACGTCAGTGCTGCACACCGTAAACCTTCTTCGACACGTTCCGCAACGTGTTGTAAGCTGGTAAAACCGGAGCCCGGTTTATAATTCTGAGAGAGTATCCCTGCCCTTGGGTATCCTACAAAAACAGAAAGGGGCCAGCACTTCGGGGCAGTGTGCAGAGTTGGCTTTGGCTGATGTTGGCCACAAACCCTTGTCGTTTGCCGTTTCGGCTAAGATTAGGGTTCATGGATCAAAACACCACGGTTATGACACAATGTCATTTTTGCTGTCGTGCGCCTGGTGGCCTGTGAGGTGGAAGAAATCTTATAAACACAATGCAGACCATTGTGCCTAAATGAAGAGAAGTCATCCGACACATTTATACCTATCGCAGGCTCAATCCAACGGTGCCGTTGCACAAGGAGCACCAAGCGGGAGTCGCAAAGGTTCCTCACCGAGCACACCCATCGTCGCGTTGCCCCGCAATGTCGGTGGCAGCACCTACAACGATCACACTCGTCTGTTGATCACCATGTTCGACTTTGTCGTCAACAACGTGCGCGATGCAAATCGCGTCATTGGATATTTGAAGGTAAGTTACTCGAATAATTCAGCCGCACAATTTTTTTCGGAGAATACATATTTACACGTTGCGCTCACGCAGCGCTGTGCATTTGCGAAGATTGCAAAGTCTGGTCCTATCGGGAGCATTGCACATACTGTACATTGTATGCCACTCAAAGTTCATATGCCCATGCAGTCTTATGCCATAATCTCACGATCATTGAGTTCATACTGTTCAATTTGCCAAACCTTGACGTTTCGTTTTTCACACTCAAATGTGCAGGAGGTGGGCGCGCGTCACGCACCGATGCGGGAGCCCGGGATGCAACCAGCCTACTGGGAGTCGTTCGGTGAGGCGACAATGGAGATCGTTGGCTCAGCAGATGGCGTGCAACAAAGCAAGGAGACGGTGAAGACCTGGCGTCTGGTGATTGCCGGCATCACGCATCAGGTGCGATTGGGCTACGAAAGTGAACTGAGACGTCAACGCGAACAGGCCAACAGTCGACGAAACTCACTGACTGGACAGAACAATGGTCAATCGTCATCGCGACGGAATTCAAGTGAGAATAGGTGATATTTTAACGCTATCGCTGACGTTAAATGGTGTCATTTATATTGATCTTGGCATTTGAAATGCGTATGAACAAAATATATATGCAAATCACATTGATTTACGTCATGTGTCTCAACGTAAGGTTCCATTGTGTTTTGTTAAATTGAATTTTTTAAACTATATGTACAGTAGATTTAACTTTTTAAAAAACTTGGGGTGCACATTCACAATATTTAAGACTAGCAGCACTACCAGTAAACCTGTTTTGATGAACAGTTTCCTTTTTATTATAGTAGAAACTAAAAGTTTTAATTCAATCGGGTGGGATATTTGTTTGCAACGATAACCGAACTTTTGTCATTCTCATATTATTACGTGTACATACTAACAGTTGCAATTATTGGCTCATCGAGGCCTCAACGGACGTACATAGCAAATGCAAAATGCTGAAGTGGTTTTACAGGCAGCACAGCATCCACGGGCTGCTCATGCACGTGTACATATGTACTTCTGTAGACGCCTTCAGGCTTTGCGGAAGCACCATTCTGTGCCCCTGACCTCTTCAACACAATGCATTTCACTGCATCCGCCAAGGCTGAGTCTGTGATGTTCTGTTTGTGTCTTTGCAGGCACAAGCTAGACGCATGAATGCGCCTTCATTCACTTCAGGCTCAGCCCTCAAGCAGCTAATTAATTGCCGCTGGTGCTGTAACTTTGTCTAGTTTTCATTCTGACTAGCTTTCTTTCAAGTTTAATTCAGTTGATGTGCTCCGTTGGTCTTAAACACACCACAAAGGTAAATTTCTCTCAGACTTTTGCTATAGTAGATTTAGTTCTTGGCAAGGGCGGATTCAGTGGCCACTGGGGCCATGACCCCCTTGGTCCATTTGGCCCCTGAATGAGGGACCACCGTTTCGGAAAGAGGAGGAAAAAAGAACCCCTAAATCGCAGGATTTTCGCTCTCATACACTTCAGAAGTCCAAAAGTCACGCGCTTCGTGCGCCGAGATTCATTCATTTTCAATGAAATTTGGTATTTGTGCGCGTAACGGCGCCCTTAGTCATAGTGGAAAATGGAAATGGAAATGCAAAAAATATTCTATGTCCAAGTTTTCCATTTCCATTTTCCAATATGACTAAGGGCATACTGGAAAATGGAAAATGGAAATGAAACAAAACATTTTCTGCGTGAAATCTGACCAATCAGCGGCCGAGAAATGAGTGGAACAGAAAATGTTTTTGTCACATGTCAAAACATGGCTGCTGCAGTAAATGTTTTATTTCATTTCCATTTTCCAGTATGCCTTTAGTCATATTGGAAAATGGAAATGGAAAACTTGGACATAGATTATTTTTTGCATTTCCATTTCCATTTTCCACTGGTTCTTGACATCAATTTAATTTTGTTTTGCATTATGATAAATTTGTCATTTTATGTATAATCCTGCCGGTGCATAAAGCAGCGTTTCTTCGAATAGAGATCAAGTTTCAGAGTTCTACATATGTCATAAAATCCTACACAGTGTGAAAATCACACTAAACTACAGTATGTATGTACAATGTAAACTACCAGCTGCAACTCTGCGTATTCTGCATGTACGCGTGCGTCCGCATGCACGCATCTCTGACGCCTGCGGGCCCTATGTATCGTATCACCCACCACCCAGTGGTGCACGCGCAGTGCATGCATACGCACGCGTGCACCGCATGCACGCTTTTAACCCCTTCAGCACTGTGCACGCGGTGCATGGTAGCGCATTCTGCCTCCTATACTGCATGCGTGCTGCACGCGCAAAGGCACATTTCACCCAGCGTTGCAGCTGGTATACAGTGTCGAATACCTCTTGTATATCATCAATGAAACCAAACGTCTTTGATGTGACCAGCTCCAACATACTTTGCAGGCGAACTAAAAAAACCGGCTTGAACCCGTAAGTACCCTCTGGAATCGGTTAACATCGTTTGACCGCAACGTTCATGCTTCGTTGATTGTGTCGATCAGTAAGAATCACCCAACAAAGATTCGATCCTATCTCTTCGCGCACCACAACGTCCATAACGGCCGAAAGCGGGTCGACGGTGCTCGACAGATGCATCTGTAGGAGTGTGAAACATCATAATCATTTTGATTACACTATAGAATTTCATAAAAGTGCCCTTGCACGATGTATAGGCTTCGGACATTAATGTGAGGGGCCACACATTGCGTCCACAACGCGCTTTCTGTGCGCCACTAATCACCCGAAATTCGCGTCGAAACATAGATTGTTCGAAGTTGTAAAACGAAAAATCACCCAAACCTGTCGCTGTATGGGCCACCAATAAATATTGATCTGATGTGCAGCCAGTGACCAGAACCATTCTGACATCACGTCCACCAGCTGATCGGCGGACATCGGACTTTTGTGCACGTAGTCACAGCGGAGAAAGGCCAACTTCGGACACAAATTCGGCAGACGGAGTAGCCAGTCGGTGGATTGGTTGCCGGTGATGCGCAGGTTGAATTCTGGGTGATAATTGTTGCGTTTGAAGTAATTTGCGCAACAAAATTTCTTTAACAGACTTCATTACTACTTTTCCCTTTTTTAAAAATACTAACCGAGTTCTCGCAGCTCAGCCACAACTTCGGGCAGGATTTCGTTCCAAAACTTGCAAAAATCGATTCCATCCCCTGCCGGCGACTGCAGCCGTAATCGATGCAAACTGCGTGGTGCTGCTGAATTCACCAGTTGCACGATCGAGCTCAGATCGGTTGGTGTGTACTCGCTTTTCAACTCGAAATCTTGCAGTTTTGTCAGATTCGGCAACGTTTTTGCCAGAATACCGTAAATGTCGTCCATGTCCATCGCATCTGGGTGATCGGCCCAGTCGCCAATGGCAAGACTGAAAAACTGAACAAGGATTTTGTTATCATTTATTAAAGCCAAATTTGCAACAATGGGAATAAAACTGCAGAAAAACCAACCATAACCGTCTGACCGAAACACAGTTAGACAGATGCTGAGCGAATAGAACGAAGTTCTCACGATTTTGAAAGTGCCGCCACAAAGTAAATAATCGAATTTCACGCAACGAGTGCTGTAGATGGTGAAGCACGGTTTGGGGCACTGAAATGGAACAGATTGTTAAAAGCGATAATTATATTTTGTGTCGTTAAAATCAATTTATTTACATTGCAGCAGGTAATGCAGTATCTGTACCTGACAGTTCGGCGGGCAAGCCCAACAACAGTCCTTCGAACGTCGACTCACGAAGTCGGCCGAATTTGTGCTTTTGCAGCAGAGAAAGCAGAATGGACCAGAATTTATCAGGAGAACTGAAACCGTGACATCGTAGTGAAACGAAATCATTTTATTTTTATAAGCAGACCAAGCTCACCTAAAGTTTTCATAGAATGTCTCATTGCGTCGTTTCACCTTGCTGCTAATCACCAGTTTGTGGCATTGTGCTGAATAGTGTGTAGGTAGACAATCACGCAAAATAGAATCAACAATTTAGCAAGCGAACTGTCTGTTTGTGCGCGTGCACGATGTGGCCATGCAGGCAATTAACGTGAGCCAAAACATCGCGAATGTGGACCGGCAAGAAATTTGCTGTTGCAACGGCCATGGAATGACTTGGACAAACGACGACGATCGTTAATCACAATAAAATCAGCACCAACGTTTCAACATTTGTCCACGCACTGCAAAGCTCCATCGCACACCAAAACTGATAGTTGACGAGTCGAAGCGCGAGTTTGTATCGACATTGATCAACGTAGGAGAAGATTTTCGCCAGAATCATGTCCGGCAGTGCGCTAATTTTTGTCTTCATACTGTTAGTTCACCGGAACAACGGAGGAACTTTATCTGATAGATATAAGAAAACAAGAGCGCAGTCGAACAAACAATGCATGCGGTGTTCGGCTAAACTGGGTTGACAAAAGTAGAAAAGTTGAGCAACCACACAAGGGTAGGTACATACATCACTTTTCAAGAGCTTCTTTGCTCAACAAAAACAAGTCCGTCCAGGCAGCAGCTGCATCCAGTTCACAGGCTGAAGTGCTGCCAAACAGCAAACAGTGACGTCAAAAGAGCTTTGCCCCCAAATGGCAGACTTGCTTTGTGTTAAATGTCAAGAACGTGTCAGCTGTAAAAACGCATTCGTTACACATTCCAGTTCAGCATATCAGTTGGTCAAAATGAAGATATCGATGTACGGCGTGTACCAGGCTTCTGTGGAAACAAATGGAACATTAAAAAAATGCACGGGGTGTGATCCTCGATCATTGGGCTTCACCGGAAACTCAGGAAAAGGTGTCAACGCAGAATAAAACAAACAAAAACGAATGAAGACGAGTGCAATACCCGAATAGTGCCTCATATCCGGGGCCGGAAGATTTTTCAAATAGAGCCCCATGGGGCTGTGTTTGAGATTTAATTTTCTGTTGTTTGGTACCGAATTTTGTTCAAAAAATGGCCGTCTTTTCTGAACAAATTTGCTATTTTCTTCACTAAAGCAGCCTGCAATTATGTTGTTCAGTTGTTTTATAGGCATGTATGCATTATCGATGTAAATTAAATGACTCAAAATAACATGGATCGGAAACTTTATCAGAGATTGGTACTTTGATGATTTCCGAAAACTCCAGGACTCCATTTGGGAAAAACATTCTTGATAAAAAGTCGACATTTCGCACATTTTCCAAATAGAGCCCCCGGGGCTCTGGACGGAAAACTCCGGCAAGTACACAAGGGTGTTCAAAACGTGAAAAAGAACAACAGAGCAAGCACATGCGCACGTCATGGACCACAAGCTGATATCACTCATAAGGAGTGGTGTTCGATAACTTTTCCGAAGAAGATTCATAGCCACACGCATATGCCTTGATAATCTTTTGGCCAATCTCAACCAGTTTAAAGCCAATTGATTGGTCACAAATCAAAGTTCATGATGTTTAAGATGATGATGTTTCAGATTACGTCCCTTCCAGCTCTGAGTCAGCGGGAGCAACTTTATTGGAACACAGTCGTGTAATCAGAATTTGACGCATGGATTGGCAACATTTATTGCCCAGCTGCCTGTAGTGAGCGTTGGTGAGCAGAACGATGACTATCGTCAAACTGCTGTTCACCAAATGGATGGTTTGAGTTATCGGCGCTATAATTCCGATGTATGCTGCAAAATAAAAATGACTCTAGGTTAAATGATTGAATGTGCTCTAATTATTATGCACACGGACATCACATGAACAGCGTTCATGCACAACGTCGGTTTTGCGCCGACTTTCAAGCACTTATGTATGTATGTTTGACATGGGCTAGCTTGATTGGGCTTGTGCAGACGTACAATGTGCCTAGGCTACACGACACCCAGAACTAACCAATTCCAATATGACCCAATGATATGAGCAAGAGCACGCTGTTTGGTATTGCGACCATCACAAATGTGCTCAGCACAATCACAATGGCCGTCTTGCACATGGCGTACTGTTTGATGCGTTGCTGGAACGTGACTATGCAACTTGAAGTGAAATTCGATTAAAGCGTTTAAAGAAAAAAGTTTTAGTTTGAAAAATGTTAAGCATATCTTCATCATGCATACCTGGTTGAACGTTAATATACTGAGAGCACGACGCATTGTCACAAATGCGATTACCGTAACCACTGACCCAACAGTGGCGCATACAGCTGTCAGCGTGTACAGGTAGCTGAAAGATGAAAACGCGCTAATAATTTTTACGTAATATCGGAGCTAGCATGGTAATGCTAAGCGACATGGTTCATTCCTTATATTGCGTGAGTTGAAAAATTTAAACTCACGCCATTTTCACAAGACTTAACTTGAGAAGCCCAAACTTGCACACAACTTGTACGGCGTGGACTTCTAGGTCCACACAAAATTTCATTCCGCTGCGTGCCCACTCGCGCGATCGCGGGCAAGATACAGGTGAAATTTTTGTAAAAACGTTCTTTCCCTTTTTTTTTCCACAAAAAACTAGTCAGGGCCCAGACGTTACTGAACACCAGAAATGTTAATATCGCATATAGGGTTTTCGCACA
>JASAMV010009123.1:0-63802 GCA_030248065.1 Rhynchonema sp. JSB1_4
GTGGATCGTGCGTATCAAAGGCAGAGCTGGGTCCCTGTCTTTATCACATCCTATCCAATCCCCGTCCGTGCAGCCAGTTTTGTTGCCTCAACTCAACAATACACATGCATGTGCGTGCACTACGCCTGCTTTTGTCATCAAGTGCACCACATACCCAACAAATTGGCAGAGCGAAAAATGTGCATTGCTGTCGCAGTCACGTGCCTAATATGCCAACAGCCAAAGATAAAACGCCGACAAGTTCTCCGACTTCGTTTTCTGCGCTTGTTGGCGTGGTATTTAGCTCAATAATGTCTTGTTTGCTTGGTGAGTGACAATTTGTCTGTGCATGGGATACGTGGACAAGATGTCGAGCGAGAGGAATACTTGGTGGTTTACATTATTCTGTTTTTTGTTTTCGTCGCTGAATCTCAGTCCCACAATTTGGGGCAGATACCTCATGCCACAATTGATCGGTGTCTCGGATTCACTAAAATTCCGTGCGCCAGGATTTCACTATTTCTGAGTCAAGCAAGATCCAGATACATAATTATGAGAACAGATGAATCGCGCGCGTGTCCTACATAAATACATATATCCATTGTGCTCTTGTGCGTTCGTTCACTATTTCATTCTTTTTCCAATAAACGACCAAAATCTCCACAGTCTCACATTTGTCACCCAGCCTTCATCACCGCGACCCATCAGGTACAACACACGTGACACAGTAATGACAACCGATTGTATCGCGATTCATGCAATTCAACGATAATCAGTCGCCAAAACGCGATATGCGCGCGCCACGTGTGCCGACTACATTTGAGGCTCGACCCGATTAACGACCATATAAAAAGCAGACGGAAATTATCAATCGAGATTCGAGGTGGGTACGTACGGTTTATTCAATTAGCCTGGCTGAATCAATTAGGCAAACAAAATGTTCGATAGAGCTACTACTAGGTGTTCGTGGAACTTTGTTTGCACATTATCCAATTTTCACACGCGCCCAGTCTGGTCATAGACGCGGACAAAGTTGCTTTTAGCCGCACGCGTCGCGCAGTCGCCCGTCGGGCCAGACTATCGGCAAACATGTATGGTAATGTTGCAATCGCCATTTGCAATAAGTCGTCATTAAACATTATGTCCAGATGCGAGTACATTGAAGATCTATAGATGTCCGATTTGACTTTATATTCACCAAACTGAACACACACACACATTTTTTCATCTTGCTGCTGTGCTGGCGAATGCTTGAGTAGCAGTCGGGCCTGAGCTGCTGCTGCAACCACCCTCATTCTGCATCGATGCACCACTGTGTTCTGGCACCTGTCCACTCGCGAATAAAATTTCGGTTCCTATGCACACGAATGCAGTTGCAATTCACCAAACAGACTGAATGTACGGCGCCACTGCGACTTGCGTATGTATATATTGTTTGCGTACAACTTGACACTTCCGCGCGCGCGACACAAGACTTTTTTGTTTGTTGTTTGTTGGTTGGCTGGTTGTGTTTGCGGTATACATACAGGTGCATCACCACACCACCAGGCTTATTAAAATTTGCGCACCTGCATAGGCCTTACACCTACCAGCCAAAGATAACGGTCATTCATTTTATTACAAAAATTTAGAATATGGGATAGTAATCACCAAACTATTAGTCGCAACCGTTTCGGTCCAATTGTTTCGGCTGATCTTATCCGGTGTGCATCCGATCCCACCTACACAGCTGGTACGCGACAATGCACCCGCACACGGTCAAACTAACTGGATTATGTTTCACACACGACAGCACTGATCTGAATTTGCGCTCTGCAGCCTGTATGACACACATAGTTTGTATTTCTTGTGTTGAAACTGTGGCCCTATAGTGACCATTTGACACCGCCGGCTTCACCACGTCACACGTCGACATGCATATTTGAATGCCAAGAGTATTTTTCGCATTACTATAGTCTCGAATGACGTACACTATCAATTGTTTCGACAAAAGTTCCCCAATGCCCGCCGCCAGCTTACCAATGCACTTTTGTGTGCCCTTGTCAACCCGGAGCCACTTGAGATAAACATAAAATTAAGAACAACCGCAACGTCGTATTTACATATGCGCACAGTCACAGTTGTGTTATTTATTCAATTGAATGTTATTAAGTTTGTTTTTTTAATATTATAGGTGCTGTTTCAAAATAAACAAACCCGCTGTTCTTCTTGATCAACTGGCATGATGATCTGTTTTTACCAACGAATAAAAATCATCACTTTTATACACATAACTTATCGCTAATTTTACGTATTATATCATTATATCCCCATTGGTGCAACGCTTTATGATGCGTTGTGTCGATTGCGTGTTTTCTTTGCCTGACGTCTTGTTTTACCTGTTTTGCACGCACAAAATTGCTTGTGCCCGTGGTTGTGTCGCTCCTAAACCAAAGTAGGGCATCGGGCAGCTTTGCGCATGAACACAAAACACCACCCTATTTGTAACGTGGTTTGTTTTTGGTACATCACGCGCTGAATAAATCACGGAAAACTAACCCAAAACTTATCCACGCACATGTTGCTCAAGTTTTACCGACAGGAACGTTTTTCTGATCAACTGTTTTATTTTCGGTCGTCAAACGGAAAATGCACCAAAACACACCCATATGTATGTATGTATAGATGTTGAGGTCGGGTCTCGACTTCGACGACCGACAGGCCACCAGCGTAACGTTTGCATGACCTTTTGTCACCTTTGACATGGCAACACACTTCAATGACTCTGAATGAGAGGAGTTTCTCGTGCACTTTCTGTCTCGCGCGCCTACAGTCCCGTTATGTATGTAAATCCCAAGATCGGTAAGAACTTACGTCTGGTAGAAATTAGGTTTGCAGAATTAATTAGAACACCATTCACTGCACATTTCAGGGGGCAATAAAATAACAGCTGATCGTTATGTTCGTATCATAAAAATTTATTAACGTACTCGAAATCAGTTTGTTCTATTTGTAAATGTCAGGCTGCGGGGCTGTCCAAGTCTACCTGGGCCAGTAATCTACTTTAGTTCTGTGCAAGAAAATGACCAAACTCCAACAGACATCACACAGAACGAGTGTTATATCTGTCATCAACCACGAAGTTGGCCGTTTTGTTTTCAATTAATTGATGTCGTGGTATGTGTTTTCTTTATGTCAGCAACTGTTTGACAATGAAAAGAGGTTCGCAAACAAGGTTCAACAGCGTGTTAACTTCTTATCTTTCTTCAAAAACTCGCACAACTCGCTTATTTGAAGTTCAGATAGGGTCAGGTACCTCGAATGCAACCATTCTAGTTTCGGTCCGTTGGTAACTGAGGATGTGCACCGAACGTTGGCGCCATCGCGCTGAAATTCTCCCTTATAAATCTTTTTGTGTCTACCGTGTCACAGAAAATTAGATTTCCGGAATTCTGAACTCTGCGTCACTAACAACTACAAACACGTAAAGTAACATTTTCTGACAGATTTACAACGTCACGTGCGGTCTCCACTCGTGTGACAATAACACGGTCCACACATGCGTCATCACTAGCTGTTCCATTTGGGCTCGTTTCGGTTCCGTTCCGGTTCTCGTAGGAAAAACGGAACTGAAACCTATTCTGTCCGCATCTGATTCGTGATATATACATGATGTTTAACTATAACAAACGCACGCACCTCTCACCTTTACACTGGGTGTTACCCGCCTTTACTTGACCCCGATTGGCGGTTGCGCGCAAATTGAAAGTCCCTCTGAAAACTGCACATGCGAAATGTTGTGTACCCGTGCGCATTTATAAATATTACGTTGCCTCAGTTTGACAGTGAACACCCACCACCCAGGGAGATGTTCTATAAAATTGATCCTAATCAACGTGGATGCACTTCACAGGCCATTCTACACCTATTTTGTACATGTTCGTCATTATGACGTGTTGCTATATGTGTGGCACGTGAGCCTGCATTTTTTGTCCAAAATTTACTTGCTTTTGATCGCATTGCCCATCGCTTGTTTTTTTGATATTTAGAAAGGTTGTTTTGCAGACGATAATAAATGCAAGCCTGTTGTGCATTCTGGGTTCATCGTACATAGTTATGTGAGACACAACGACAAAACTGTTGTCCATTCTCACAAGTGATCAAGATCAAATTATAAAGTTCGACAAAAATAATTTCGTGTGACCCGTTAGTTACCAAAGTGCACCTACCTATGTCGTCATCGAATGTGCCTGATCGTAAGGCACAGTACTACTACACACCACCTACACAAGCACATGTCTATGAACAGGTACGGTCACTATTCGATATAGGGTGCAATTGTTGAAACGGTCTAAACGTCAGTTGGGTGTAAAAGTCCGCGTAAGCTCGGTGTGAACATGAAACGTTGTGCTTGCTGTTAACGTGGAATGTTTCATGTTTTCCCGAGCTTACACCGGCCTTTACGCCCAACTGATGCTTACACCTACATACATGCGATCGATTCAGGTCGACACGCCACCAGTGAAACATCATCGACCACCCGTCCATCCACTGCCTTCTCCGTCCACTTCGACGGCAACGTCAGACGACACAAACACAATGAGGTCAGCAATGTATTGTTATGGATAGAATGGCTTGAGAATTTTGTCTATTCATACTGATTTGGGGCACCGCCCGTCTTTGAAAACTGTGGTAGACTCTGGCAATCAAGCTGCACCACAATATCGCTGTTCAGTTTATGTTGAGCTTGTTCGCCAGTCGTGAAAAGTGAATGCGAACGGACTCCCAATCATGAACGGTGGACAATGTTCAGCCTCAAATATTATCATGCAACGCTTCCCGGATATTCATAATTTGCTTTCTGATGAGCTCTGATCTGATCCAAGGTCGCAAAAAATCCAGTTTTAAGAAAAAAACTTTATAAATAAATTTCTCGATAAATTTCTGGAAACAGTCAGTGAACGTGCAAAGACACACGGCAATATTGTCAGATTCGATTTCGTTGAGCGCCGTCTGTCGAATCTGTTCTGCGTGTACATCACGGCGGTCACCCGTTTCCCGCGATGTTTCATGGCCGCGCCCGTATTGATCACGTTGGTGCTCGCGTTCGGTTTCGTCAAGAATCCGCCCCTGATCAGGGACGAGCTGTCGTTGTACACGCCCGTCGATGCGCCGGCGCGAACCGAACGGGCCTTGCTGGACAGATACTTCGACATCGATGACACCGATCCGTATTACGCTAGTCGACGGTGGGTACACGGGGAATTCAATGATTTGCCACGATAATGTTTCATGCATGATTGATAACATGCCATGTACGGCAAGCAACATTGAATGCGGCATGCATGCATGGATATGGCCGGGACGCACTTTTTGAAATTCGGATCGGGTGCAGCAAGGGGGGAGGGGCGAAAAAATGGGCGGGTCATCGTCTTGCGATTTCGCTTTTTCTTTATTGTCCACCAGCATAAAAGTTGTTCCGTCGTGCGGTGGTGGTAATACACAACCAACGACATGACAAGATCTGACCCGACCAACGTTGTTCCCACAACCAAACTCGACCAGCATGCCAGCAAAGTGCATGCCGGTCTTGGTACTTGCTTTGAACCCTCTACCCTCATCCTGACCTTGCGGGTGCCAACCCGCAATGATGTTTCAGTCACGAGCTTGATCGAATGGGTCACGTGATCGTCACGGGCCATCCCCCGGGTGTCGACATTCTGACGCCAGCCACACTCGACGCGATACATAATCTGTGGCAGCGCATCGTGTCGCTGAGTGTGTACGCGCCGGACAGTGGTCGCAGCCACAACTACTCATCGTTGTGTGTGCGCACAACGGCACCCGACAGCGACTGCGTGCAGAATGCACTGCTGCGTGCCTACGCCGACGTGAGACTGGACCCGAACGATACGGCATTGTTGCTCGCCAAACTCAAATACCCGGTCACCAGTCAGGGCTCGTTCATCGGCCACTCAATCGGCGGCATCACGGTCAACGACGACAAGTTTGTGAGCGGTTAGTGCGAGCACAGTGGCAATTTATACATGACATGTGTTATACTATGAAACATATCCTCCAACACACGCACAGGCGCGCGTGCCATGATGTTGCCATACATGTTGAGACACAGCAGTGTTGAGTTGGATCACGTCGCCGCCACCTGGGAGTATGCGCTCACTGACACGCTCAACGCGTATGTCTTTCGATTTAATTTTTTTCATCATCATCATCATCTTTTTCACGTTTTTCCATAATTGTCACGGTAAGGTAAGGCTGCACGCTTTGTAGATCAGGCAACAACGCCTTTTGCCCAAATTCAAGCGCAAATTGTTCAGCTACAATTCACATCGATTGCGAGTGGCTTGGTGGACGAGTGAAACATTAGCACACGAATCAGCCAAAGATCGTGACGCGTTGCTGCGTCTGTTGGCGCCGTTGTTTCTGGTGCTGACGTCATTCACGGTCGCCTGCTGCTTTGTGGGCAGCTGGGTAAGTGCACTCATACAGTCTTCATTCTTGATACCGGCACAAACGGGGCATGTAGTTTCGGCCACAAGCATGTTCACTTTATAAACTGGCACGTATGTACACTTTATGTACACCGACGTACAAAGGTTAAAAGACAGGTTTCTATTCCAAAAAAGTTACGGTTGTTGCTCGACAAGTTTCACTACGTAGACGGTTGTGCTACAGTACCGGGTGCAATTCTAGGCTGAAAGTTGAAGTCGCGTGCACGCGCGTGCGAAACAGTGCAAAGTATAGGCAAAAGTCGAAGTAACTTCGCGTGCACGCGCATGACTTCAACTTTCAGCCTAGAATTGCACCCGGAACTGTACCAGTGGGTGGCTGTAATAAAAACGCCCACTTTACGTTGAAAGTACCCATGCGTGGGACAGGTGGTGGAACATTCAGTCCATGTTGTTTTGTAAAGCAACCATCCGAATTACGCAGGTTCGCAGTCGACCCTGGCTGGGTCTGGGTGGAGTGCTCTCGGCGGGCATGGCCATTTTGTCATCGATCGGACTGCTGCTTCTGCTCGATTACCACTTTACGTCCGTCGCATACAGCATGCCGTTCATCATGTTCTGTAAGTGTTCACCATTTTGCTGGCTCATGTATCACTTGTGCCTGTGCGTATCTCCAAATGATTGGCGCGAAGCGTAAAATGCTTTTCGTTGCACGCCACTTTGGTTGCAGTGTATTTTCGCGCATCTTCCCATGCATTTTCTCATGAAATTATTGGTGTTGAAGCTGCTTTAAGCTCAAACTACATATTATGTAGAATAGCGTTCAGACATCCAAGGCTGATGTTATTGTATTTAGTCTCGTTTATAAAATTTACTTGTGTAAGGAAGACGGGTTACCTAGATCTAGTTAGCCGATGTTTCACATGCCATGCAATTGCAGCAATCGGCGTCGACAACGTGTTCATTCTGCTGTCGGCCTGGCGCAAAACGCCCACCAATTTGGGCCTGCAGGATCGAATGCGATTGACGTTCAGCGATGCCGGAGTGTCCATAACGGTGACGTCACTCACTGACGGTACGCTAAGTGATGTTTCACATACAGTCTGATGTGGTTGAGAGTTGCACAATGTTGGGTACTGTGATTGTGGGCGAAAGAGTTCATGTTGTTTGGCTGCGTTTGCGGCACGCGCTCCACAATTTCAAAACCAATACAAATGGTTATGTTTATTACGTTTCGCTACCACCAAAGCAGCATCATCAGATTTATACCTACTGAAAGAAATGAATGGCAACCAAATAACATACACTCCAGCATCGTTATTGTGACATTCTCACCTTTTTTATATGTCATTAAAGGGGCGGACTCATTGCTAAAAGTGCTCTTTTTATGATTTCAGCTTGTAGCTGGGATATGTGCGATCAGAATGACATCAAACTTAAATTAATCGGATGAAAATCGACCGAGATTGAAGCGATTGAATCGGTCCAACCAGGAACAAAAATAATTTTGGACCAGCTGCATTTTTATTGCAAATCAGGGGAACCTCGTACTCTGGCCATGAAACATTCAGAAAAATAGTCGTTTTATATGATCACTGCGTGACGTGGCTGTCAGCTGGCTAACCTCAAGTATTTCGTATAGAAAGGACTGTTTTTCTGAATGTTTCATGGCCAGAGTACGAGGTTCCCCTGATTTGCAATAAAAATGCAGCTGGTCCAAAATTATTTTTGTTCCTAGTCGACCCGATTCAATCGCTTCGATTTCGGCCGATTCCGAACCGATCGGCTTAATCTTGGTGGCTTTGTGATGGCGCTGGTCTCAGCTACACGCTGAAACCATAAACAGGGCCCTTTTAGCAATGAGTCGCCCCCTTTAACATCAATTTGTCAAGGGTTACTGCAAATTGTCAATTTTGTGAGTGACGATGTTTCTTTCTGAATCGCAGGTCTCAGTTTCGGCGTTGGTTGTATGGCCACATTTCCGTCCGTCAAAGTCTTCTGCGTGTATTCAACAGTGGCCATCGCTTTTGTCTATCTCTATCAATTGACTTTCTTTGCCGGTTGGTTTCCATATACTTTTTTTCTGAATCAAAAACAAAAAAGTGCGCTCAGGACGTGACCAGTTGATGTTTCACCGCCCATCCCCACGCAGGTGTGATGGTGCTGACGGGCAGACGCGAGTTGGAGGGTCGACATTGTCTCACATTCAGACAGATTGAGTCCGAGAATGTGAATGTGGCCAAACAGAAATGGCGCACGGCCAGGGTTGATGCAACAGGTCAGTCAGGCAGATAATATGTATTTGCACACACCGATGCTCTTGTGAACGTGGTTTTTAATCATTATGTTGAATTGAATCTTTTCGACCTTTTTATCATACACAAATGTTTTTACTCCCAACGTTTCGTGACCGACTGAGGACACTTTTTCAAGGGAACCCTGCAAAAAAGACAGGGTAGGGAAAGACCACGGAAACCTAGAAAAAATGAAAAAAGTGAGAAAATCAGAAGCCAGTCAGGCAGTTTTATTCGCATCCGCCGAACAAGCAAACGCAAGATGATGTGATCATTACGCACTCTCTAACAAAAATCAAAACCAAACAAACGTGGGACACTGCAATCCATCACCATTTTACTGTCGAATCGATATTCCTGGAGCATTTATGGCACTGTTAGAAACTGGAGGCTGTGACTTGCTGTAAGTTTAGCCTGATCTTGAAAATAAGCCTAGCAGAATTTCAAGAGTGAAGCAACATCTCGTTTCCACCAATACAGAGGACGGAATATAATGCATGACTGTGGACAAACCAGTCAAATGATGACCAGTCAGAGCAGCGATCATCGACATAATATGTGCGATAAACGTTGTGCCAAAAATCAAATAATATTCGCTAATCAATCAATATCCAGGCGAAACGTCGGTATCGAATAAATTATTGTGGCAATTCGGTCGACAAAAATCATCTCATCGTTAATATTCAGGTGGCCATTTCTCCCCACCGTCCCACATCGACGTTCGATTATCCCACCAACAGCCATCCAATCAATCCGGTGCACATCTGGAAGATCGCAGTTTCGTCTCAAATCACTGGCTGGCAAGGTTGGTACATGGACCTTTTAAGTGGAGAGTTTCTCATTGTTCATCAATTTGGATCAATCTTTTTTAATCGCAATCCGAAATTTACTCCCCAGATTCTTCCGTTCGACCTACGCGAGTCTGCTGCTCAACCCGGTCGTGCGTGTGCTGGTTATCACGCTGTTCAGTGTGTACCTGGCAGTGGCCGCGTGGGGATGCACAAAGTTGAAGTTGGGATTGCGACCCACCGATTTGGTGCCCGCCGATTCGTACGGTGAACGCGCGCTTACATTGCACGATCAGTACTTCTCAGGTTGATACCGTTATTCAAATACCACATATGCGAAAGTGACAAAGAATATTGAGCACGAATATACAGACTACGGTTCGTACGTGCACGTGGTGATGACGAATCTGACCAGACTCGACTATCGCCAGCCCATTTGGCCGTACATCGATAAGGTGAGCTGGAGTTCGTTGTCCAGTCAGTGAAACATCAATCTATGTATATTATCTACCGTCAACGTTATATTGTACGTCGAGGACCAGTGCTCGAAAGGGGTCCCGATCCCCAACCTGAATTCCCGATCCGGAGAATTTCAATCCCGATAGGATCTCGAAATCCCGATCCCGATTAATTCTCCGGATCCCGGTCCCGATCTCGATCCGGCATTCTTATCAGGATTATAGAGCTGCTGAAAGTGGAATTGTGGTAGCACTTTTATATGTCATTACTAAGTATGGCAACAAGTGGAAGAAAATTGGTCAATTTTGCGTAATTTTTGCACTACTTGGCTTTGCTTTCCTTTAACAACTTTGCTTAACAAGTTCGAGCACTATTGGTGGCCCTCTTACGCACGCGGTTGACGATTACGACCCCGTCCATCTGATCCACTGATGTTTCATTCAGCAATTATATATCCAATACATTCATGTGCGCAGGAGATCGGTCTGTACGAGCACACCGAGTTCACCGGTTACGCCGACTCGTGGCTGCGAGTGTTCCTCGCGTTCGTGCACACGTCTGGTTACGATCTGACCGCTGATAACTTCATCTATCTGCTCAAGAATATCTTTCTCGTTCAACCGGCATACGAAAAGTTCGCGCGTGACGTCATTTTCGACGGAACTGGACAAAAAATCGAGGCCGTTCGGTTGGTCTCTCACTTTAATCGTGTCTATCAGCTATAAACGTGTGATTAAGTTTCTGCGCGCTGCTACCGTCCTAAAATTTCGTTTTGTTTGTAAATCCGTGGTTTCTGTGTCTTCACACTTGCTGCATGTCGGTTGTGCTTGCAGAGTGCCAGTGCAACTGCGTTGGGTTGGTGTGCACAACCAGTCGCGAGCGATGCACATGCTGAGACGATTGGCATCCAGCTCACGATTCAACGTCAATGTCTACAGCGACTTCTTTCTCTTCGCTGAACAATACGACGCCGTCCTGCCGGGCACATTGTTCAACATTGCCATTGCTGGTTGGTTTGCTTGGTTTGGTGCTTAGAATGAGACCCGGAGTGAAATACCACCTTGCTGTATACTGGGAAACATTCTGTTTTGCGTGTGTTCGAGTCGCGCAGGCTTTTCAAAAACTGCCCAACATAAGCTGAAACGCTGCTCGAAATCAGAACTCTATCTGAACACTGCAGTAGTTCAAGAAAATACATAGATACATCAGTAAGACCCAATTTGATTCGATTCGATCTCGATTTGAACTTTGGTTCCGAATGAAATGCATTGTGAACAGCTGATCATGCCCCCGCATTGGCAGGTGCTGCCGTGATCTGTGTCAGTCTGCTGCTAATCCCGAAGCCGCCGGCAGCGTTGTGGGTGTCGTTGACGATCGCCAGCATCAATGTCGGCATCCTGGGCTACATGTCCTTGTGGAGCGTCAGACTCGACTTTGTCTCAATGGTCACCATCGTGATGAGCATCGGATTCTGTGTCGATTTCAGTGCGCATATCGCTTATCATTTCTCCAAGGTTGGTGTGTGACTGCGAGGTCTTTTTTTAAGTTGGCTTGGCCAGATCCAATAATGGCGGCTCTACATGTTTCGAAGACGAAAGAAGGAGAATTGGCGTTGCATTGCCTATGCTCTTTCGTTGTTTGTTTTGGATGCATTTCTTGACACGTGGAACCGGAACATGATTGTGTCCGGCAAAGTCAGCCTCAGTTCACTGCGCGTATCATGAGACGATGGCTGGACTTTACATACTCAACGACATAATTGTGTTCCGCAGGAACGAGGCAAGGACGCCGCCGAACGTCTGCGCAGCGCGCTGTACGCAGTCGGCACCCCGATCCTGCAATCAGCAGCGAGCACCATCCTGGGTGTGTCCCTGTTGGTGATGGTCGACTCGTACGTGTATCGATCCTTCCTCAAGACCGTCATTCTTGTCGTGCTGCTCGGCGCGTTCCACGGGCTCGTCATACTGCCCGTTCTGCTCACCATATTGTTCTGTCAACGAGCCCCGTCCAATGGCAATGACTATGCGTCTGACTCAAACACCAATGTGACCATCGGGTCAACAGGCGGTGGTCAACACACACCTCCCTATAGTCTGGTGCCCGGGACCACATGGATTGACCATCCGATGTACGGCCAGGGCAGGGGGTACTACCCACACTCGGCCCCGACCTTGTGCGCTGACGATATGCCATATGTGATCACTGCTGCCGCTCAATACCCGGCTCGGTAGCGACCCATCTGGTTGGGATACAATTGCTCACACGTTTAAGGTGAAGTTATACTCGTTCGTCGGGAACACAACGAACACGACGAACAAATTTGTATTGCATTTGCAGCGAGCTGTGTGAAGTTATTGAAACATTAGTTATGTGCATTTCTTTACTGTGTCCGGCATCAACACTTTGATACTCGATTTGGTTCATCCTGCTTAATTGGCTCAAAAACAGAATTTGTTCGTCGTGTGCGTTGTGTTCGCGACGAACGAGTATAACTCCACCTTTATGTATGCTGATGAAAAAACAAAAGATTTTTTCTTGTTATCCAAGCTCCAAAACTAGTGATGTGATACTCTACATATGCCAGAGTCTGTTTTTATTCGTTTGCTGTATCTCAATTGTTGTGAGTGCAATAACGATGATAAAAGCAATACCAACCATTCTCGTTGTCCACAATCGGGTGCACGAAGAAACCAAAGCTAAGCATAATTCTTGTGAGATAAATTCGTAAGCGAACGAACTCGACCAGCAGTCCGCACAGGTCAGTAGTGAATTCATGTCTCTTCAGTGAACGATGATAGAGAAATACAGGGAATCATCGACATAAAAACGTCGAAGAGTGCCGTTGCAAAAAGGGACCTGAACTACATGTGTGTTGTGCATCAGGACAGCATCAGTGTGAGTAATCCACGCTTGGCCAACGCAATGCATAAATTGCAGCACTATGTAGCAAAGGGTACTGTTCTTGGGTCACCAATATTCTCTGACACATCAACGCTAATTCCGATCTGCGTATTTTATCAAGACGACAAGCGAAAGTTACAACAGGAATTTAACCAGAAATTTTTTTAATATTTCGCAAAAAATACGAAAAAAGGAACAGCAGAAATGGCAGTCATAACAGGACGAACGCAGTATGAAGTGTCGGAATGATGTTGCCGGGAAAATGGTGGTGATGCTAGCTTCTAAGCTTGCACCGCCAAAAGCAGAAAAATCAAAATTGTCTCAATCACATCATCTCTTCGGATCGCATCGATCCAGCGTCCTGCACCAGATGAAATGACCCTGCAAAATCAAGCAAACATTCAATTGCCAAATGACTGATGTGCACAACAGCCAAATGAGTGCGACCTTGCAGGTGCACCTTGTGCACGCATCAATGAGCCAGTTGGCCCCATCCGGCTTGCTCTCTCCGTCCACCATGCATCCTCTATTGTCCATCATGCTGCCCATTTTGTCCACCCCTTCCTTTAGATCACGTATGGTCGCCTCAAGCGCCTCGATTCGACCTTGCATGCGCGACATTTCATCATTGTGATCACCAGTGTCGGGGCTGCCATCTGCGTGTTAACGGTTTTGCAGAGGGAAGAATGGTCCGTACTAAAGTTGAAGTATAGATGGTTGTTTATCTTCGGTATAAGGTATGGAATGAATGAAATACAAGAAAGGACTGCTATTTATAGGATTCCCCACTCCTCCCCCCGCCAGGGAACCTAGGACAAGTGGTGTAGGGGAGAAAATGACGGGTTCAAATCACCTTTCATGGGTCACTGTGTTACGCGCTTATCACAGATCAGTATTAATTCAACTGTTTTTAATTGTCCGTAACATCCTTTTTTCATCGTGTGGCTTGCATCACATTACCATCTACACTTCAAAATTCTTCTTCTCTCACTGTCCTTGCCAACATCAACGCTCGAAGCTGCAGATCTTTCCGGCTAGTCGTACTCCACCCTCAGTCTTCATCTCCAATCATAATCAACGCGGCACATCGGCTCGCTTCATCAAAGTTTAGTCCACGACTCGATCGGTCCGAAATTTTCTTCATCCAAGTTTATTCCACGACACTTGCGGTCCGAAATTGTCTTCACGGCACGACGGCAAAACATCGGCGCACTCCGCGGCGCAGGGCAACTCCATGGCCCAATTCCACATCGGGGGCTCTCCACGGCCCAATAACGGCAAAGTCAGCGAAGGTCAAAGGGAATAATTTAATGTCCAGGCAGCTTGGCCATAATTGGACTAAAATATCAGCAGAGGCCACGACGTAGGGTTACGGTAATTTTTCGGGCACTGCGCGAGGATATAGGGGACACGATACCCCGCAGAAGTCCGCCAGTTGAAGTATAGATGGTTGTTTATCTTCGGTATAAGGTATGGAATGAATGAAATACAAGAAAGGACTGCTATTTATAGGATTCCCCACTCTAAACGAAATCCGTTTAATTTGTCTTCAGTGTGCGTGTTGAAAAATAATTATAGCGTATTTACATTGCACCGATCTGATTGCCAAACAATATCGGCCCAATTTCTCAAAAGCGCCCCCGCCACCGGTGGCTGTTGCGCAACAGTGTATTTCATATATCTCGCGCTCTCCACCTTGGTGCGCAAATTACGTTTATTCTCAAAACGTGCATGTGTTCAACAACGCTGCTGTAAGCGTAAGCACGTTGAGGTCAGCCAGCTGGAAATTGTCAGCAGGGGGCTTAGCGGCGCAACCACCCCGGTGGCGGTGGCGCTTTCTAGAATTTGGGCCATAGTGTTGCATTCGTTCCCACACACCTGCACCAGCACATGGCCAGCTGGCTGATGATGTGTGGCACAAACTCCTTCACACACTCACCATCATAATAATTCGTGTCTGCAGTACTATCGATGAGTCCGTGTCCAACCAGTCCGGATCTGGGCCGAGTCGGCGTCGGTGCGTGACAGGTCGCATCGCAACACTCCTGCCACATGTTGATGTTCAAATCGGGCAGCCCGTCACAAGTGATCAGATCGCGTGTAGTATCAATCGGTGTGACGAACACGTCGTGCGTGATTCGATCGATGCCATCGCCATTCTCGCATATCACCTTGCCCAACGATGACTTGCGCACTTCGTTCAACTGCAGCGCGCTGAACACGCCCGTCGACTCGTACCAGAAACGATCGCCCGATCGCAATCGGTGGAATTGATCGGCTGCGGTATATGATTAATGGATTGATTACAACAATTTGAATATATGCTGATTGTGATTTGGGTGTGATTCAGAATTTTATGTGCTAATTGCACCGCAGTTTTTCTGCAGTGGTTCAGTGTTTTGGCCTGCTTGTTGATGAAAACAACTAGGGAGTACATAACTGTCATGTATACCAACCGATGATACAAGCGAATGTCGGGCCGACTCTTGCATCGTTCAACGGTGTCTCCAACATGCCGGCCACCCACAGATCCAAATTGCCCGGATGGCCGTACAGTTGGCGTAATCGATCGATGACGTCATCGTTATCGATTATCGATTGACGCGAGAAATCGGCCCAATCGACCGGCTCCGACAGCCGGCACCAGTGGCGCCAGGCTAGATAGCTGAAACATCGAGCTACATCGAGCACATGTCCCTTGATTGATCAGGGTTGGTTCAGGTCAGTATACCCAGGCAAGGCGTGGTCGCGGCCCCGTTGGATGTTGAGTGCAGCCAGATCGAGCGCAACGTGATGTCGTTTGCTGAATAGACGTTCGGTGAGCTCCTTGTTCACTTGCTGTGTCGGTCGCGATGCTTTCGTGGCTGTCGCGAATAGACCCCTGAATCGACAAGGTGGCAAGAAACGTTACACTCCGGCACAGACAAAACGGTGAGTGTGTATCGTCTGCCCTCTTTGTATTGACATGCTCGAGATCAGACATGTTTGTTCACTGAGAATATTCACTACGTCGAGCGATGATAATTTGGGGAGCAACCGTTCGCTTTGTAGAGAGTTTCATGATAAAAGGTATGCACACAGAGGACAGAATCTTATGTGCACAAAACCTGAGTATCGGATCGATGCCTCCTTCACTCAACAGCCGTTCGGGCGCAAAGAATGCTTCGTGTAACGGAAGGTGACCCTCACGAATGGGCATCAGTTTGGCGTCAAGTCTGAGATGCGTTGGATGGGATGTGATTTTTTCATATACAGTACAATACATATAGGTGTGGCGCCGGATGATGACGATTTTGTGGAACTACATATGTAAAATCGACTGGCGTAAAAGTTATGTATTGTGTACCGCATTGTTGAACCTCTGCTTGGAAAGATTTCCATTATGGTCAAATTTAGAGTTCTCAACAAATCTATACTACTAAAACAGGAAGGCGTATGTATGTATGTCTGTATGTGTGTCTGTGGCCCCTCCCTCGGAAGGGTGGACGGGTCAATTTTCACGGGTAGCTTTGGGTATGCTAACGGGTCTTCGGGGGGGGGGGGCACGGCACGGGCGCGGCGCTGTAGCCGGGCCGTAGGCACGGGTCCCGTCTAGTCAAGTATAATGCAACAAAAAAAGCCAGTGTGTTTGGGAACCGGACAGGAGCGGCGGCCATGCTTTGTGTCGTTGGTGTACTCATTCGTTTGATCCTTTGACAAATCTCAAGATTCGATGCCATGACACAAAATCTGACTATCGTTCAAATATTGTCGTTTTCCAACCTGGCAATAGTTGGATTGACCATCGCGTGACCGAATCGGAACGCAGCCGTTGCGAACGCATTCGATATCGACGGATCGACGCTTGCGTTGTAGCCCGTGTACTTGGGTATCATCGCCATACCATCGGGACCCAAGATCTTCGGCAGCCAATCCACAAATGTGATGTGTTGCAACTGGGCGCCGATGATTTTGCGTGTTTCCTGGAATTGATTATTGGATGAATTGATTGGTCGGCGGCGGTCCGGGCTCGCTTAGTGTGACTTTGTCATAACGAGCACTGGTGGCGGTACCTGATATATTTTCTCTCCATCCCAATGCGCGTTCAACAGCAACAGCTTCGAGGCCAACCGATTGTGCTGTCGCAGCCAGATTGTGTGCATCGCGGTCAGACCGAGTTGTTCGTTGGCTCTGACATGACAAATCAATGAAAGGCAAGGGTGAATATAGCCAAGTACAAATTTTGTTGACATATTGGCCCCACAACTTGATATTTGATTTGTGATGGTAACGTATTGGTGTCATATAAAATTCTCGAGAGCTGTAAATTTTACCAGCGTAAAAAAATGTTTATTGAACATTCATCCTCGTCGAATTTAAAAATCCTCCAAAAACTCACCATGCTCACGCAAAATCACCTGGTCGAACAACCAACCGACCATCAGTAAAATGCACGACATGAAAAACAGCCGACAGACAATCAACATCGTCCACATTATTAGTAGTGGGCGCACACACCTGAAGTCACCGGCCAGGAAGCATCGAATAGGATGAGTGACATTGACCTTGCGTCTGCAGTCCATCGGGGCGTCACGATTGAAGGGCAGGTACGGTTTCTGCGCCGGACTGACGATATCGAATCGAAGCAGACCGTGATCACTAAACAGGTCACGCAGATCGAGTGCGTTCTGTTCGCTGCTGCCGTACACTTGCGAACCGTCGATGAAACTCGTGATCTGCAGATATGCTTTCAAATGGATGGATGATGATGACAGTGATTTTGGGAGAATTCGTTTCGAACGAGTTGTCTGATCAACAAAGCGCACACGGCAACTTTGCACAGCACGGGCAGGTGTGCTCAGCTTTGTGATGTGCTGGAAGTAACTCAGCTTGTGTGTTGAATGGCTCAATTGGTCGTCATGGCACCGTTTATACAGCTAACACGTGAGCTTTACGGATCAGGCAACGTGCGTCAAACACTGTTGGTGATGAAACTGAAGGCAAACAATGGTAGTGCAACCATATTGATCTGTTCCCTAGGCGTCACTCGTTTGAAGATGACCGACGTCGATCCACTCCCGCATACGGCACTGCTCCGTTCGAACTCGATACACGGCACGTCCAGGTGATGCTGGGCGGGTTACGGTAGATTGTGTGTTACGGTAGGTCATGTTGGGGTCACTGTAGTTGAGGTCCATGTGGTAGGTATACCTGTCTTCGGTGGTCCTCCTCTGGCATCGGGATGTTGAAGCATGGCATGTACTTCTCACAGGTTTTGTTGCAAATGGCGCCGCTGCGAAACACGTGCCGCGATGTGGCAGCTGCCGCAAGGTCGATGTCGTGATCTGAACAAAACGCTGTTGTTGTCAACTTTCAGTTTTGTTTTTTTGTTCGCGATAATAAGAGCGCAGAAACGAATACCAAGAAACTGTCCCCACTGCATCAACATTGACGAGTATTTTTCATCAGGCGTCGTGCCAGCGCTGCTCATCACGCGCATCGACACCAACCTTGCATTCGGCTTCCTGGAAACATTCTCTTTATTGGTGTTTCAGATTTTTTAGTTTTGAATTATTGACCAGGTCTTAATTTTTATTTGCAACCTATTTGACGAATATGTAAATGTAGAATCAAAGACAGAATTGATTGTTCACTTGTGTCCGTAGTAGAGTCGATTTTGATCCCATCCAACGGGTGTGGTGAATCCGTTCTCATAAATGGCTGGCAACAAACGTTTGAATGGCATTAAACTAACGCCTAACATTGGACGCTCGAAATTGTTGCACTGCCCATCGTAGGAGCTGAAACATTAAGCCAAGGCGCTTGGCAGTTATTGCATGTATATTTTGTATATTTGGCATTGGCCGGCCCCAGTAAACACCTGATGATCGGTCCGGACTGGCAGTTTTTCAAAACTTGTTTGTTATCCATCAAAATAAAAATAATCAAGATAACAAAGAAAGCGAGTTGACATGGCCAAGGCAAGACCAGGACAGGACCGACCACCAGGTTTGAGATTCTGATCAAAATCTATGTATAAGCATGTAACCGATATTTCGAATGATAGCAGATGTCGGTGCAGGGGTCGACGAACTGGCCGGGCGTGCACCCTGTCATCTCCATGATCATTTGTAGGTGTGACACCTGCATTGTCATGAATGATGGGCAAATTTATTTTCCCTCAGGTTTGAGCACCACTGGGCTGACATTTTTGTGTCTGACGCGCTATTAAATGCGGTCAAATTGCCTTCACCTGGCAGCTATGTAGGGCTTCATCAGCACGTTTTGGGGCCAAGCTCTTGCTCACAAACCGGGTGTTGAGCCGATGACAGTGCAAATGACGCTGTCACACTGTTGCATAACAATTAGCGAAACATCACCCAGCCAGCTAGGCGCACCAACCGATAGCACCGATTCATAGTGCACATCACCAATGTTGTCCGGCGATGATTGGTTGACGTACAGACCACGTTTGAGTTCACGCTGCATATGAGAAATAACCCATAATGAAACGTTTGGAAACTGATAAAAAAACGCGTTTTTCGGGCATTTAGCACCTGAATGATTGACACGGCCTCTTCATATATTTCGCGTGCTCGTGCGAGTTCGATCGCTTGCGGCCCCGGGAAACGGAACAACTCCAACAGTTCACTGGGTGTTTTGGCTGAATCGCTGTACAAACGATTGCGCGTCGCATTGATGGCTCTGTGCGATATGGGCAAACATGAATGAACTGCGGTTGATAGAGTTGGGCTTGGCTCATTTTGCTGATCGCACATTTTGTCGCTTTCCGAATTACTGTTCTAGGTACAATGTATGACGTATTATTATGAATCTTTCTGTGAATTTTTCTTTGTAGTGAGAGACAAATTCCGACTTTTGACCATGCCGCTGCTTTAAAGGGGATTGACTGGTCTGTTCAGTCCATAATGTCCAACCGGTCAACATTTCGGGTCGCCTCAGCCACACTTTCCTTGATGATCAGGGTGATCGGATCGTCGTCGTCCAGAAATATGCCCGATGTTGTCGTCTCCATGCTCGGGTCGTGACCGAATCGATTGCGCCGATCAAGTTTGGGGAACCTGAGACAAAATGTGCGACTTACGTGAAACATCAGCAAGCTACAAAGAGAGCAGTGTGTAGCATACCGTCTGGCCAATGCCTCAGCATCCCTATCCACTTGGATTGCTGCCAACGGAGTTGGTCGAACGCCTCTTTCAAGTGATCCGACCCCGCGATGTCGGCTGGGACGACCGATGGTTGGCTCACTCTCTGGTTCCGGTTCTGATTCGGATTCAGGTTCCGGTGCCGGTTCGAATTCCGATTCAGGTTCCGGTTCTGATTGGGACTCGGGCTCTGATTCTGGTTCGAATTCGCTGCAAACACAGCAGATCAGATTATGTTTTATCCCTAGCCAGCTCGCCTAAACGCAGTGGGTATAACAGCGCGCAGTGCCGCAACGTTTAGCCGGATTGACTAACGAAAATGACTGACATTCAACAATTGCTGGTGAGCACCAAGTTAACAAATGGAACATGACAATGCACTCACGTTTCAGGTTCCGGTTCGGGTTCAGGTCTGACGGGTGTGTCCTGAATGACTGTCAATTGCACATCAGTTGACATCGAGCCCACGGCATTGTTTGCCTGACACCAATAATGACCGGAGTCCTTCACGGTGACGCGATGGATTTGCAGACGGGTTGTGTCGGTCGAGATCTGATGTATGTGTTACAAGTTTGTCGTGTGTGTTTGTGAACTATTGGAGTGGACAATGTTTTTTTTGGTCGGTCCTCAATGTGTAAACATGGTAAACAGCACGGACCGACAGGTACACGTTTTTAATTTTTGAATGTTGGGCAGTTGGGTGGTTGACGCAACACAGTAAGGGCGAACTTAAGCTAATTCGGAATCAGGAACCCGGAAATAATTTGCATGCAAAAATGCAAAACATTTCTGGATTCCGGAAATATTTCCAGAAAACGCAAGAATTTACATACATGCAAAAATAACGCGTTTTCCGGAAATAATTCCGGATTCCGATTTCCGGATTCAACCTAAGCCCGCCCTAAGATCTTAGTGCAGCTTGTTAGCTATTTTAACAGGGTAACCTAGGTATACAGTGGATCATAATATACACGCTCAGCACGGTGATATGCTACAACCAGGGTTGGGCAAAAAACGTTTTTTTTAAAATGGACAGATGACCAAAATATGCCCCAAAAAATTGGACAACGCTCATGTTGCGAAGAAAACGTGGTTAAATGAAGTAATTCTATGTGTTCGGAGGCAAAATAAACGGGTTTCAACCCTTTTCTAACGAGTTGTTGACATCCCATATCAGACCCGCATCATGGGACCAACTTTGGCCGGGGTCATCATCGAAAGTCAAACTCCGTGTATCGACGTATCTCGACAAAGTAAAAATTGGTCGAAAATTTTTTGAAAAAAAAAATGGGACAAAAAATTGATATTTCTTGAAAATCAGGGTACTTTCCCGCAAAATCAGGGAAAATCAAGGAAATTCAGGATTTGAAAAAGAATAAAAACGACCCAGACGTTTTTTAAAAAAAAACGCCGTCGTTTTTTCCCAACCCTGGCTAGTACAACACATTACTTTTCAACACGTTGTTCGCACCTCATAATGTCCCTGTCTGGCTGGTATTGGACTGCCATTGAACAACCACTCAATGTACGGCTCGGGATCGCCAATCGCGCGACATTCGAATATCGCTGTCGTGCCTGCCATTGTATGTAAATTACAGTAAATTACATTCCCGTGACGTCTGGTTATATGCATACGAAACAGAAGTCCAGCATTTAGTCGGAGCGACAAAACAGCCCATTTGACTTCTATCTATCTCTTTTGATCACGTTATTCAATTTGATGGAATCTAAAATATTCAATTTGCAGCGGAAAAGCTCAGGCAGAAGCACACCCAACCTTCTTGAACAATCTGATCTTCTGGTGCGAATGTGATTTTCGGTGGCTGATTGGAGATGACGCGAATCATTGCCGATGTTTCAGCCTGACCACCAGCGTTGATCGCTGTGCACGTGTAACTGTATGTGTAAGTCAAGATGGTCGTTGTCCATTTCTGCCTTGTATTATTCCCATTGAGACGAAATTTACAAACACATTTACCGTCCAGCATCGGTGTGCAACAGCTGTGTGAATATGAGCACAGTGTTGTCGTTCTCCAGTTGCACGCGAGGACTCCAGTTGACCTGATGTTTCACTAACACCAATCAAATGAAACGTTATGAAATTTGGTTTCACGTACTGCACTTTGATAAATAAATCAGTGAACCTGTCGCTGTCCCTTTGACCAGAGAATGGTCGGCTTTGGGTTGCCCTCAGCGCGACAAAACAGCTCGGCGCGACTGCCCTCTCTCGCTCCGATGTCGCGGGGTGACACCTGAATGATGAACATTGGACACGTTTTGGGGCAAAAATAGACGCATCGATCGTCAGTGAACCAATTTGTTGATGACACCGAACCGGCCAAAAGATGATCAAAGTCTCTTCTACGTAAGGGTATTGGCGCAAGTTATTTTTTTGCGAGTTCAATGACCACTCAATCTCTGTGGCTTTCTTCTGTTTCTGTTTTGCCAGAATAAAAAGAGCGTTCGGGAGTCACAGATGTTCATGAAGATACCAATGAGTTGCTCAATATCGAACCCATGTGTGAACATACTTCTGACTGTCTAACATGCACTCTTCTAGTTTTTCCTTACCGCGTTTTGCTATGTATTGTACCGACCGCCAATTTTTTCTCG
Organism: Rhynchonema sp. JSB1_4; assembly: GCA_030248065.1. Classification (NCBI taxonomy): domain Eukaryota; kingdom Metazoa; phylum Nematoda; class Chromadorea; order Monhysterida; family Xyalidae; genus Rhynchonema; species Rhynchonema sp. JSB1_4. Next base: position 22,629 of record JASAMV010009123.1, read on the forward strand.
CGCGGAAGTTTTTGCAAAGATTTACCCCTTCCCGTGAGTGGAGCGGGAAATGGCACGGTTCAGCAGGTGTGCGGCAAGAAATACAATTTTGCAAGACGCGGTTACCCTGACAACGAATCGAATAGGTCGGCTAACCGTGAAATAGGGCCGCGTGACATCCTCATCGTCCGGGTATCGCAATTGAGCGCGTCTGGTCCGGACCGATCCGGCCGGGTTCTCAGCGACGCACTCAAAGTCGCCTTGATCGTCAGGGTCGGTGTGCTCGATGGACAGACGTGTGCCATCGGACAGGATTTGGTAGCGATCATTGTGCGACGGCCGGACCACCTGTGCGAATAGACTGACACCTCGGTGCTCTCCCAGCTCAAGTACTGAATCGCATACTCGATCACTTAACTCCAGTGGTATATGGTTCGCAAAAAATTCTTTCATGAGTTTCATGAATACAGGATTTTCTGTCTCTTTGTCTCGCTCAACATCTAAAAAAGTGTACTAAAATCCACGAACACTGGCTGCTGACATGCTGCTTGTGTATTCTCAGGCGTGGAGTTCACAAAAGTGCACTGGTGCCCTCCAGGACAGGGAAGAGTGGCCACGAGGGTACATGCCACACATGATGACCGTTCATGTCTCCATGAACACGGCAGATTGTGCTAAATCTGTATACGAACCTGTCCATTGTGAATCCACATAATCTGTGGTCTCGGATCACCATCAATCTCGCAAATGAAGGACGCTGGCTGGCCGACGTGCACCTAAACTGTGATTGGAACTCGAGGCGTTGTGAAAAAATACGTTAATACAAATACCAGTACAGCAAATGAAGTGCTAATGCAGGTTTGTACAGAGTGTTAAAACAAAACAACGCCGACCTTCACAGAAACGGGCTCCGTTCTGATTTTCGGCATTCGACATTGAAACTGATGCATCGGCAGTTTGGCCACCAGAGTGCCCTGAAAGGCAGAGCAGGAGAAAATCGAATACGAGGTGTAACGCTTTTACAAACGTTCCTTACGAATGCCGATATACTGTAGCTCTAAGATAATAACTGTCACGTCTGTCAGTTTTGCAGTCAGACAACTGAATAATGAAGCCGTACATCAACTTTCTACAGTGCCTGCCTGATATGACGAAGAAACCTTATTAAATCCACTCATTTTTTCAGGCTCAGGCATGGGATCTTTTTGTCACGTACAATCATATTCGTTGTGCCTAAGCCCAAGAATAAGCGGCATCGAGTGATACAACTCTGCATGTAGAGTACATTAGTGTTGTCTGACTGACAAAAGGCAAATAACAGAACAACAAAAGCCGGACTTGATAGCTGGTCGGACTGGCACAGGTTGCCTGTCTCTTGGGCGATTCCAAAAACGAGTGCTGTCTCAGATGGACAGCCAGTGCGCTCAACGCACAATTGCACGCAAACGGATTGCGATCCAAACGCAGATGTTTCAAACGTGTCAACGATTTGAGTGCGTCGGCCGAGACAGTGCCGAGATGGTTGTGATGCAAATAGAGCACGCGCACTTGGGCGGCCATCGGTTGGAATGTGTTCGGATGGATGTTGGCCAGTCGATTGTTGGACAAAGACAACAGCGTCAGATGTTTCAGGCCCTCGAATGTGTGCGCGTGCAAGGCAGTCAACTGGTTGTGGTCGAGATACAAACTGCGCAGATTGGCCAGATCGTGGAAGGCGCCTGGCTGTAGCGCGTCGATCGAACAATTGTGCAACACCAGCGTGTGCAGATGGGGCAGCGACCAGAACGTTCGCGTGTCGATTCGACCGATTTGCGAATGACGCACATCCAGCACCGTCGTTTTGACCGGCATAAAATCGAGTGGCACACTGGTCAAATTGTGACATCTGACCACGTAGCCGTTGCTGCAGTCGCATTGTCGTGGACAAGCATGTGTGCTCGGCAGAATCGGCAGTAAGATTGCGATGAGAAGTAGAACTCGGCCATACATTTTGTTCATGATTAAGTTGTTTTGCCCTTAACTTGACGACAAGCAGGCGTGCACGCAAAACTGGAACATGCAAAAAATAATGCGGTTTACCGTCTTCTAAACAATAGTACCTTCAACGTACTTCAGCTAGGCTACTTACCTGAACTGGTTGTGCGCGCGCGCGTAAGAAAAGAACACAAGCCAAAAACATTAAACAGCGGAAGACACGACGCATAAACATAAAGTGTGGTGATAAGGACCAACGTTTATTACGGGGGTACAAGCGCCGTATCGTTTTATTGAAAATAAACAAACATGGCAGCTGGCTGGCACAGGGGAGTGAGTGTTGCTTGTGTTCGCACGTCGCAAAATGGCTGGACTGAAAAATGGCACTCAGCGCGAATCGGAAAAGCGTCGGGACAAACGAGTCCGAAGTACATAGAGCTGTTAGATAATATTGTTGCATTCGCAATGGTCAGCTTTATCAAAGTTCAATCTTAGCCTGGTGTGACGACCACAGCAAAACGTGCATGACAACGACCAAAGTCCATTTGCATGAGAGTGACCATGAGCCATCCATTGTCTGTCCGTCACTCGCTGCTTGTTTACATTATTTTATCATGCCACTCCACTGCTGCTGTGCGAGAAAAGGGTAGTTTGTTGGGTACGATCTTCGATTCACAAGACCATCTCACCGAGAACAGGACAGATTCGCACCCGATTTTTTAAACGTGTGATTTTAATAACAATGTACAGTGGTGCTGCCTTGGTATACACACTGTCCATGTATGTATGTATGTAGTATTATACACATGTTCCGTGCGTGCCTGATCTGATATGTATGGAGTGTAAATGTAAGCTCAAGGTTACAGTCTGTGACATGCTGGGGTGGTCATTATAGATCCGTTTACATTTGGCTGAACGGACATTGTACCCATTCCCGAGCAACGATTTCAATTTCAATCAAACATAACTTAACGGCGTGATTTGAACTTTTATTGCAATTTTATGCAAGCATTTGTATAAAGAATAATGCTACCGTGCTATGTCACATACTGTGCGCATCTACGCCATTTTCTCCAGAACACGTTATGGTTAAAGAGCAAGAATTTGTGCAATAAAACGGCGTCAAAACAGTCAAAAGTGAGCAAATTCAACAATGTAACACGTCAATTATACACGAATTTGTCCATTTAGGCCACGTCGTACGGTTTTGGAAGGAAACAAATACTGAACATACATACTATGTAATGGCAAACATAGAGTGAGGGAGCCGGTTTACGCATGAATTTAACATACATGGTACGTTCACGCAATTGTACTCACGTTTCCCGAACTGTGAACCGAAAACTACTGAGTCAACAACAGCTACAGATACAACAAGTGTAAAACAGACCCCGACTTTTGACAGCCACTCACGTGAAAGAAACCCCTTCTGGCTACCGCGAGGTTCTAATCAGTAATCACCTTCTCAATCATGTGCGTGGCAACCCCCCGGCAAACGATTCAAGATCACAACCGAAAACATACACACTTAGAATTTTTAAAACTTATGTATAGTTGTCGATTGGATTTTATCGATTAAATTTCGCCGTCGTCGGCGTGGTTATTGACCTGGAGCCAGTGTGAGTGCGCGCATTCAGGGCAGGCATAGGTGCTTGGGCCTGATTTGGCAAGGCGGCCAGCCAAGGCGGACGCAGACTAGGTGGTGGACCGAGTGACGCTGTAGTGGTTGGTGGCAGCAGTTGTGGTTTGGGTTGCAATGTTGGTGGGGCCAGATTGTTGACTGCATAGCCCCGACTGCCGGAACTTGTCGTCTTCGCACCTCGACCTCGATCCTGACTGATTGAGGGCACAGGTGGTGTTGGCGGCATCATCTGGGGCATTGCTGTCGACGCTTGTTGCATGATCGCTTGTGCTTGCTGAAATCACACATACAGTACATAAATGTGTACACAATGGGGTCGAATTCTAGGAGCGTGCAATCGAAATATCTTATTCTTATCTTCTGTTGGTTGGGGAGCTTCTGTTTGTGGAACTTACATACAGTACCTAACATGTTAAACGAAGCGGGATTCTTTTGGAGAAGATACTGTAGTTATTTACAAAGCTTGAATGTCAGTATGTTTTTAAAATCGAGCAACCGGCGGTTTACGATACTGTTGCTGGAACTACATAGTTTGCGCACCGCTAGGTATGGTGTCACTTACCTATGTAGCTTGTAACAGGGAGCAACAATTCAAGAGAAATCACCTGTACAGCCATGACAGTCAACAATTGATTGAGCTTGATGGCATCGATGCCTGTTGGAGGCAAGGGCAGACCGGCAAAGTTGACGAATGGATTCGGCGCGAATGGTGATTGCGCACTGGTTGATGCCCCAAGTGCACTGGTTGAAGGCCCATCGAACATTGACGAGCTCACAGATGTTGGCCACGTCGGAGGCGGTGCGCCCCGCTGCATAGGCGGTGGGGAACGCAACTGTTGTTGATGTTGTTTGGCTGGTGACTGTTGTTTGTGTTGTTGTTGCTGATGTGCACTGGTCGCTCTCGATATTGCTTGATCGCGTTTTTGTTGTTGTTGCTGGATTGGTTGTTGTCTTTGCTGCTGCTGCTGTTGTTGTTGTTGTTGTTGTTGTTGCTGCTGCTGTTGATGTTGTAGTTGTTGTTGCTGCTGGACTTGTTGTTGTTGTTGTTGTTTGTTCTTAGCCATTGCGGCTTTGTGCGCACTGAGCGCCTCGGCAAGTATTGTCGATGTGGTTGGTTGTGACGACTGACTGGCAGGTTGGGTTACGGTTGCCTGGATTACAGTAGCTTGGGTTACGGTAGGTAGCCGAGGCGGTGATTGAGTGACGACAGGGATGGTCGATACAGCGGCGGCGGTTGTGGTTGGCGGAATTACTGTAGTGCCAGTGCAACGGACCTTTTTGGCCGCTGGTGGTGAGTCTGCGGTAGGTTGTTGCTGTTGCGAATCAGAAGCCTCGGTCACGGTAGGTTCTGGTATGGGCTCGCTGGTTACGGTAACCGAGTTGGTGAACGACTGTACGACTTGGTCGACCGTTTCTTCAATGGAATGCGTCTGTTTCTGTTCCTCTTTCTTGACATTTGCGTCCGTTTTCGGTCGTTTTGACGGACGTTTGCGGCCGGACGACGATTTGCGTCGCGATTTCGACTCGATCGTGGACAACGACAGACTGCCGCTGCTGCTGCTCGGTTGTGATGCCGAACACGTCGATAATGCTGGGGGCATGTCGGACACCTGAAACATTGCGCGTGTTGATTGATGGGGCTCGTTGCCAGGCTTGGGCAAAAAACGTTTTTTCTCAAAAATTTATTTAAAAAAACTTTTTTTTTCAAAAACGCCCAGATGCCAAAACATGCTCGAAAGTTGTTTGCGTGTTAGGAAGAAGGAATGGCTGAACTGTATTTTAGGCAAAATGAATGTGTTTCAACTATTTTTCAGCGAGTTGTGCATATACTGCGCTGCGTAATTGGCTTTCCGGAATTCGACTTTCAGGAATATGTTCATACGGACACCAGTGCACCCAAAACATCTGCACCTGGATGAGCTGACGTACCGGAGCGAGCGGTGGTGGTCTATCGGTGGTGCTGGTGCATTCGACCGCCTGTGTCGGCTCGATCGACACGCACGCCATTTTGTCCAGCACCGGCAGCTCCTCCCTCTCGAGCGTTGGCATTTGCTCGTTGTCATCGATCGCTGTTTGGTACAAACTGAATGCCAGCTGCATCGGGCTGTCCTGCACAACACAAACACCGTATGTACGTATAAACATGTCAGACTGAACACGTGTTACACCTACGTGTTCACTGCATTAACTTCTTTTGGTCAGGAAGACAAGTAAACTGACAGGCAAGATCGATACTGGCTTGTACTGACTGACGTTGTCACTCTCTATTTCGCGCGTCAACCGCAACAAGACGTACATATGTAGTTATGTGTACTGCGTGCGTCAACGCAAAAGCATCGAGTCATCTACATAAGTGCAACGTCAGATCAAAGCATCCGAACTGTATGTATCCTCACCCTGCGCCAGTTGTAAATGTAGGCAATGTCCATGAGCGTGTAGTCATCTTCGAGCACCTCCTCTCCGTAGCGAAGTTCGACCTGCAACAGGCAAATTGAACTTTGAACTTTCTCAAAGTAATGGTCAGAAGCTATATTTTTCAACTCATATATTTTGACCGTAAGTAAAAAAGTAATTGTGTGCATACTATACTCACATAATAATTAGGCGGCAATTCAAGTTTTGTGTGCAGCAGCTTCTTCAGATGCACCACACACACGGCTGCCGCACAGCGAAAGTACCGTTTGAACGCGATTTTGTTGATCTGGAAAGAAAAAGCAAAGTGTAATAATGCAAGGAACAATAGAGAGGCACAAGGTGGCGGTATTAGTCTCTGCTGAAATCAGCTCTAAATTTTTTAGGATATTGATGTTCGTTACATCGCACATTCTGCAGCACTCTACCATTGCCTGGGCTTCATCTCCGATGAACACAGCAAGTGCGTAATATTTACTAAAAAAATCTGCATTGCGCGTGGCTGTGGCGCGTCTTTCTATTTATGTCCTATAATGTCGTTCATAAAAAGAAAGCGTCCAAGCTGTCTGCTTTGTGCACACTTTCCCATCAAATCATGATTGTTTCCCCCAAACAATGGCAAGAGCGACTGTGCAGCAAATTATACAGTATACCCCGTGCAGTATACATACATACGTACACACTCAATGGGCATTGGGGCGAGAACCAAGCAGCTGTATAAAACATGACTATCGGTTTTGGTTGGTAAGCTTAAAAAATATAGTGCTTTTTATGACGGAGATGTTGTGGTTATAGGCCAGGTATTTGAGCATGCGACGCTGGTGGTTCACTTTTGCATGTGTGCGTTTTTGGTGGCCGCATAATGCCGTGGTCTGACTAAACGTAACCACGAGTCTCAGTGACAAACGCATGTGTGGGTGGAATTGCCGAAACGGTGTAAAGGTCAGTTGGGCGTAAAGGTCGGTGTAAAGTTCGGTCGAAAGCTCGGTCGGCGTAGCTCGGTGTAAACGTGAAACATTGCCTGTTATTAACGTGGAATGTTTCAAGTTTACGCCGAGGTCTATCACACTGAGCTGTCGACCGAGCTTTCCACCGACCTTTACACCCAACTGACCTTCACACCGTTTCGAAAATATCACCCAGTAATTTGTCTGAAACGGTGGGCGCATATGACGTTGATGTTTCACAAACACAAGTCGTTAGAGCACGACTCACGTCAAGCACCAATTTGATGCGGCCAAATATGATTATCGTAAGAATCTGTATGCGGAACCAGTGCACTATTCGGGGTGCAAGATTCCCACCCGTGCTGTGCTCAGATGTGCATTTGGTTTGCACTCGGCCTAGCCAGCTTGCTGGGGATGAGTTTTAGCAATGCACATTTCTGGTGCCACATACCTTCTCCTCATCCAACACTTCGTTGTCATCTCTATTTGTCTGTTGTTGTTGTTGTTTCTCCTGCAGTCGCGTGCTGGTCTTCTTATGCGGTGTTGACCCCTTCTTAGTCGTTGTCGTCTCCTTGACTGCGGGCGACAGTTGCGCCTTATTGCATTTGGCCGTGCCTTGCTGCTGTTCACGAATGCTCTCGCGCGTGCGCTCGTGCAATCTGTAATCAATATATGTCGGTCCATCGCGTGAGATGATAATGTTTTTCTTGCAAGATTTTACATTTTTAGCAAATCGCAGCGTTTTCACGGGTGCCAGTGCATTCAAATGGCAAAATGATCTGGGCATGATTGTTGTACGGACCTGGATTTCGATCATTCTAGAAATCGAAAACAAAACATATCAGGAGGCACGGCAGTGATTGACTAATGAGCATTACTTTGTCTCATAGACGGGTGGCAGGTATTGTATGCAGAGCGAGACGAGTTCTTCGGGTGTGCAGATGAACGCTGCCAACTCGACCAGATGACGGTCGAATATGCGTTGACGCAATACACCACTGCCCGACGCTAGATTCTTGGGCGACGCTGCAAGAAAATGTGTGTCAAGCGTGCGACCACACGGGAAGTTACGTTATTGTCAAAGAATAACAAAAGCGCTAGATCTTATTACCATCTCACTAACCGAACGGTCCTCTCAGCTGACATTGCTTTCTACACTGACTACGGTAGTATTCACGACGACGATCGAGCTCTTCTGAAATGTAGAGGTTCGTGATCGTGCGGGTGCTGAATAAAGTTGCGCCCTCTACTCTCAGTTGCGTGCCGTAACCATGGAAGCGTTTTCCGATCTCTTCAGCGCACTATGTACAGTACATACTGTACTATGTATGTAGTTAGTAGTTATAATCACATTACCTACAGGTACAATATAAAATGCTCGGAGGTTTTTTTAGCTTGTCCTCTACAGATTTGCAATGCTGTTTGCTCATTAGCTGCCCACGGACACATGGTACCGTAAGCGACTGCAGTATAGGGCACAGCGGGGGGGACGAAGGTCAGGTTCCGATTACGGTACGCACATTGCGGAATACACATTAGGTACATACATATACTGTATATACATATCAATAGTGCGATATGCGGGAGCCAGCATAAAGAATCCGAGAGAGCAGGTGTTAATTATGTATGGCTGCGAGCGGAGGGACAGGGGCAGACCGAAACGCTCATTAACAAAATTGTGCCCGTCTGTTCTCACACTGTCGATCTGGGGCTTGCTTATTGAGACGAACGGACGTCATCATATTTTTTAGCTTTATACACGATCTGGTGCGCCATGGCATGCGCAGTGGTCGAAACAAGAGAACAGTGAAAACACACCGCGAAAACCATATGCTTTATCGAGGAAAAACAAGTGTCGAATACAAAGTCGTGTCCGTCCGTCAATCCGTACATACCTCTGTATAATCCAGGCACGGTTTTGTAGATGACATCCTGTAGCGTGTAGTCGGCTCGCAAATGTCGATCGAGTTGCGCCAGATGGATTTCGGACTCGCAGACGGGACAATGCGCTCGATCCGGCTCGCGACACGACGTGGGCAGATAGCGCACGATGCACGAACGACAAACTGCAAAACTGCGCAATGTACAACGGCCACGGCAAGAATGTTGCTTTGAACGCAATCGTTATGCATTGACTTTGGCAAAAATCGCTTTTTGTCAGTATCGAATAGCAGAGCAAACCAACAACAGCGTTCCCGTTCTTTAGTTAATTTATTTAGTTTTTTATTATGTAGTTTTTCACATGTCATCCATCCGGATTTCTGGGCCAAAGATCATAATTTCGAAAAATGTTTTTGAATTTTTTTGTATTATTTTGTACACGGTTTTGTAACACATGTTCAGTGTCGGGACTTTCCGCCGGAATTTTGCACATACATGTACTTCCTTCAGCCGAATAGAACCCTCGTTATAATACCTCTCCGTTTATTTGTAGGAAAAGCTTTTCCAAAACAAAAGTGAAAGAGTTGATTTACAACGGGTGATTTTCAATGATGGTACATTTTCAGGCACAAGCTGCTAAAAGATCGGCCATGTGTTTTTAAATGTGCATAATCCGATTCTGATATATTCGATAACATGGAGCGATCAGTTCCACAAATGTCGAAAACCCACGCAAAATTTTTTTTCACTATGGGAAAAATGTTTGAAACAAAAGACTGATTTCCATCTTTTTTGGCAATAAAGCCCAGTGTGTTTTATATGGAAAACTCCGGCAACTGGACTTGAAACAATGAACAAAATAACCCTGCACCGCATTGCAATTAAAATCACATTAAAACGTTCTAAAACGAGGCGGAACGTACATGAATGCAGACATTCCGTGAGCGTTGTGGCGTCGATCATGTATCCACTGCATAATTGGCAGATTAGATGCTGATTAAGATCGTTCAATTTTGGCTTCACCATTATACCTTATGGTGACTTAACGATGGCAATAGCCGTGTAATTGTGGCCTCAATGTCATCATTTACAATTGGTTATCGTACATTGCCTGCAACGGTGGTCACACCGCAATTAGTATGCCTACAATGCAAATGTGACAGGGTGGAATGAGATTTGGTCGTGTCATTTCTGAGCTGAAATACGCATGCATGCATGCAAGTAGGTAGGTAGCTATTCTTGGCACTGATGGTAACTTACAAATCATGAAATACAGTATAAATGACAATGGCAACAAGTAAAAACAACCACAAGCTGTGTGGGTACTGGACACGAATATCCCAAACCCGCTACTGGACACGAGTATCCCACGACGGAATATCCCCAAGTGTGTTCCTGTGGGATATTGCGTCCGATTGGGCACCACGACGCAATATCCCACCACAGGCGAAATATCCCGAACCCAAAAACAGGCGCAATATCAAAAAAAACAGGTAGAATATCCCACAAAACATGTGATTTTGGTTAACAATACGCCGTCGCAACAAAATGCCTGGATTTTGCTGGCTGGTGTGTGTCGAACAGGGCCGATGCACAGATGATGCCGTGTTTTGCATCAAGAGTCATCCGTGCTGATTTTTCGCTGTGTGTGCACCCTGCCGTACACAGCTGTTTCACAAAACCATGAGACCAAAACAGAGCTTTCAGCAAATATTTTTGTGAACTGTTTCTGAATCAAAGCCCTGTCGATGATGAAACTGCTTCTGTCCTGATCTACACCACGATTCGTTCTTCCCACGAAACTCATTTTACGGGTCGCACTTCTATCACCAAAAAATGTTCAAACGTTGAAAATGTGCGATCCGATGTGGATAAATGTGCTGGAAATGGATAAAAGCAACTGACATTCAATAATAAATGGCGATTGGTTAAAAGAGCTTTGAGAACTGTTTTATGTGAAGAACACAATCCTGTTAAACAGAACGCACACATGGTGCTTTAGCAGCCAAAACAGTTGCTGCTGTAATTGCACGGTAATAATAAGGCATGTACAATAACAAGCCAGACTAAAAAACAGTGTTTGCTGAAAACTAATGAATATACGGTATGATGTAACATGGGCTGAGCCCGACGGAACTGCATACAGCAGCAGCGCTGTGTACCTACTTACTGTATGATTCAGCACGGCAGCCTGTGTGCTTGTGTAGGCTTCTAAATGCAGATTCTGATGAAATGTAGAACATGAGAATAAGACATGGCACATGCATGAATACATTAGCTTGCGCTGTTTTTGGTTGGTTGGCGCCTGATAAAACTGACACACAAACAACAACAAAAAGAATCAACGTCCAAGTTCAGTGAAGTCGTTTTGTCATGAGACAAACAAAAAGCGAAAATGCGTTGGATTGGAATCTGTAGGTAGTATGACGGTGATGCTTATACCTAGAGAACGACAATCGAAATCTACAATGATGCTGAGAAATTACAGGACTGCATGGATTAAGCGAAAGCATGAACACGTGACAAATTATGTGGCAGGAGCATGCAACGATGCCATGGTTTTAGTGCGCAAAGCAGCAGACCTGTGGTGTGGGGTGCGAACGTGGGTCGGGCTCGAGCTTCAGCACAGTCTGCTGGCCAAAACATTAACCATGGTTTTGGACTTATACAATACGACGACCACATTAAAACAACATTTGGTTACTATACGTGGGTGCCGTACCTCTATACACATCACATCACACAACCAGCACGGCAGCCACAACACGCACACGCGATACACAACGCGCGGGCCAGCCGCCACACGTATGTACTACACGACCCCGTCTCTCTCGCTCGCTCTCTCCATAACGTCTCTGTGTTCTCTGTGTTTCACTAAAGCGCGCGCACACAGACAGCGTACACAGCACACTACGTCCGCACGTTTACAAATGACACCCCAATTTGTGGAAGGATAAAAAATTTCTAGTGGTAGGTGGTGCGGTGTTACTTGTCGAAAGAATCGAGAAATTGTGGAACTTTGCGATGGGTGCTCATTTGACAGCTTCGGGAGCAGTCACAAGCGCACACACTAAAATCACCAGTATTTCGTATGGACAACAAAATACGTACCCGCCATAACACACAATTGTTGGGCATATGTATTATACGGCATTATGCATGCGGCAACACACACGGGAAACGATGGCAGTCGCGCGCTGATTGGCTGGACTGCAGATCGATAATGCGACAGGCGCGCCCTCATGCGCTCGCAAAGCGAAACTAACATTTCTTGTTGCTGGTGCAAAGAGAGCTGAACAGAAACCAGCGTTGAAACCAGCAACAAAATCAGGCCCACATGAAATTTAACCACGAGCATTGCTACCAAATATTTGGGTATCTTTTTGAGAGAACTGGACACGAAGAGTACGTTGAATCGAAGTACAGGTCATACGATAACGAGTTGGTGGACACGAGACAAAACATATCAGCCGACTCGGCGCTGCAAGGAATGCAACCAAATGGTAAATTTATTTGTGAAATGTGCTTTTGGCGATAAGATTCGTGTGTTGAAAAACTGAAGATCGTATCGGCTGGTGCGAGCTACAGTAAAAGTGCACGTTCCACTTCAATAGCGGGCAACCAACTGGCTGGACCAACGTAGCAAACAAACGCAGTATACGATACATACCAAAGGCACACTGCAGCCAGAAACCAACAAACACAGAGCAGGCGATAGTGCGCTATCTGCACCACCACCGCCACCACCAAACCAACCGTAGTCAGCATCAGCGCTGTAATCAGCAGGCTGGCGGTTGGGGTTTGGTTTGGTTTTAGGCCGCCAGCCACTACCGTGCCCCCAACGAATGCATACGATAGCGGGCAAAGAGCGACCAACAGACACACACACGCACAGCCGCGCATAGACACACAATCGAGGCGTTTGCCTGCATCAGCAATACATGCGCACTTGTCAGGCCGGTAATTGACTTGGTACAGTACTCGCTCGAACCGTAAATTGCGCAAATATGCATAGACACTGAGGTCGGACTGCGTCTACTGTCGTTGGGTTACGGTATGTCGGCAAGTGACATGCCGTGGATGAACGTGCACGTGGACACAGACAGCCAACCAACCAATAACCGTAGCAGCCTTGTCGTTCGCTCGTGTATATGGTACAAGGCAGGCACTGAACTACACGCACACACACACTCTCTCATATTGACGTGTGCGAACGAGTAAGACACACACACTCCACCACTACTGTGCCTTGCCCGACCGATTATAGACGCTGTTGTCGGTGCTGCAACCCAGTGCACGGTCGTATACTACTGCTGTGCGCACATACGGTTTTTTGTTCATACACACCTACATAACGCGCGCGTCTCGCTGCTTTGCGTTATGTTATGGTAGTGTACGACACCGTAGGACGGACAGGCAAGGATACGATGCATTTTGCAGCGCGCGCACTCTTTCCCAAGTGTGTTTCATTAGACTGCTGTTGGTGAAAATTCGCATTTTTTTTGGAAATTCAACATTGGCAGAAATTAACCTGTTTTCGCGTTTCGACTGGTCGAACGCTGTTTGCACTTTTAAGAACGAGAGAAACGTTGATATGATTGCCTGAATAGGCACACTTTTGACTGAACAAATGGATATTGGAACTTGACAGAAGCAAGGAATGGAGTTGTGGTCAGGAAAACTGGAAGAGAAATACTGACACGACATGACATAAAACCGTTGTAAAATCCTATGTGAGCCAAGCAGCAACGCAATAGGAACAGCAACTATGAAACGTTGATGATAACCCTGGGTAGAGCAGCACACAAACACACAACACACGCGCTGAGCGTTAGATACACACACAGCCAATGCACACATAGTCGCGTGCAGAAGGACGAGCGGGGCACTTGGCTGCATGCTGATTGGCTGTGCACAGAACCAATCAAGCCTGGGACCAATCAAAGAGCGCGACCCCGCCCCTCCATCGAATTGCATAAAAAGCATCAGACCCCACGGCCGGCCACACAAACAGTGCGATCAGCGTAAACAACGAACGCAAACGAATAACAGATGATATGCTGTGTGCACTGGTAGCAGGGGTAGGTGAAAATGGTGGTCCCATTGCAACGGCTGGCGCTGGAAATGAACAGCGCTGGGAATAACTGACGGACACACGTACTTTTTAATGGGCGCACCCAAAACTGTTCGTTGCCTGCGAGGGATACGCTATTTGTTTTGGCATGTCAAAGGAAAGGAAACAGACAGGTCCGACGAGATCCAGCATCGTTGGACTCACGATTTGGCGTGTCATCAATACACTTGGCGTTTGATTTCTTGTCGTTCTTAAGAGATTCCGAACTAAGTATGGTCAAACCCCACAGTCTGAAAATAGCTGACATGATTGCTTCTCGGAAAATTAACCGTGTACCGGAGTTTTCCACTTACAGCCCCATGGGCTCTATGCGGAAATTGGTGGAAAATAGGTCGTCCGACCAAAGCAAAAAAAATTCAATTAGAACGCCGGGGGCTTTAAGTGGAAACGTTTCCACTTACGGCACTTGGGGGCATTAAGCGGAAAACTGGGTGTTTTCAGCATTGTTAGTAAGGACACTTTAGGGCCGCATTTTGACATTCTGATACTGTATTTGAACTTGATTATGGCGATCTTCATCTATAGGCGTGGTACAACAACCGAAAAAACAACAGAAAAGTGCAATATTTTAGTCCTTTACACTAATTTGAACTGTTTTGGCAAGTTTAATATTGGACGAAAAATCGATCGTCCAGAAAAAATAAATCCAATTAGAGCCCCCGGGTGCTTTAAGTGGAAAATTTTCCACTTAGAGCACGTACCCGAGGGCTCCATTCGGGGGGGGGGGGCGGTTTAAGTGGTAAACTCCGGTAGTTGAATGAAATTTCAAAATATTGGCAAATAGTGTTTCACTTTATGGATTATGGTGTCGAACATGCGCAACATTAACAACGTTTTATTTCAGGGTTCAATGTTTTAATGTTTCAATGTTTAATGCACAGGAAAACTAGCCACATCAGCGACATGGGCTTCTTGACCTGTACTGGGTTGTGCATGCAAGATAATGCCAGTCATCGCAGTCAACAGAAGCACCATCAATTATGCACCTATTCACTGGAGCATCAAAAATTTCGTCACAGGTTACAATAAATTATATCATGGACTTCCCATCTAGGAGTCACCAACGTGAGCCTCACTTGTGATGTGAGTACATAACACTGTCGTGTGCGTGTCAACTCGGAATGTGTCAGGTGGCCAACGAATGTCCAAAATCTCATACCTGAGTGTCGAACCATCTGTGGTTTCCACTGTTACATTGTGTCCCGAGCGCACACCATGCACACACACACACTGATGCGCTGTAAATTTTTTTCGTTGGCCATAAATCTCGTGTGGCGCGCGTGACGAGTTTTACAGCGTGGCGACGCAATCACACCACCAAACACAAGCATCCACGTGCATTGACACACACACACACACACACACACACACACACACACACACACACACACACACACACACACACACACACACACACACACACACACACACACACACACACACACACACACACACACACACACACACACACACACACACACACACACACACACACACACACACACACACACACACACACACACACACACACACACACACACACACACACACACACACACACACACACACACACACACACACACACACACACACACACACACACACACACACACACACACACACACACACACACACACACACACACACACACGAAAAATTGAATGTCGACTAAAGTTGAATTTGCTGTCAACTCATTTGTATCCTGTGAAGGACCTTGAGTGCACACTTTGGCGCTGACAACAACCGAGTGAAGCACCGTAGTATGTTGTTCACGTACTATGTACAAAAAACGTGCTGTTGAACCCATTATCGATGTTTTTACATTCCAAGAGCTTGGAATTAAGCTTTGCGGTGAATGAGCTGAAGAGTCATAAAATTGTTGAAATATGTACGTATAAGGATCACCCAATAATGAAATCGGCCAAATGGTTATGTTACCAAATCATCATTTCTTTCCGGCTGGTCGTAACGGGCAACATTCAAATGTGAGCTTGTGCACTCAATCGCAACGTTCCTCTGAGCTGAAATCAGAAAAGGCATGGCAGTTATTCAACCGTCAAATGGGCGATAGCTGGCAGTTTTCAATTAAGGCGATGTTTGAAAACTAACCCGAAATTCTGATTCAGCACCGGAACAAACCCCCGATTGCAAATTCTGAGCAAAATCAGTGAATGTGTGGGTTTGCTTTGTGCACGATGTTGTACGATAACGGGAACGCACACCTACAATCCGAAATCGTGTGTGCACAAAAAATGACTTTGTACGTCTAGAAATCGAACCCAGGCTCCTTTCTTTTGTGGCGTTTGTTTTGGTGTGAAACACCGGCCAAACACGGGGAGCAAACGGCAACCATCAGCACGTATGTACATGCCAAACCGTCGAGTTTGTGTGTGAGAAATGCTGCATGCGTTAACCTACCGCTCATTTCAGTGCACCGGAAAGGCAAAAAGCCTGGGTTCAATTCCCAAACGTAAAGAGTAACTTTTGTGCGCTGGGTTCACGCAAGTCTGACACCTGCATATCCATCCGGTAACCATGGTGAATTCTGCTTCAATGTTTTCGAACAATCCCCCATTGGGGGTTTATTCAGAAAACTGCCGAATAATCCCCCAGGGGAAAAATTCTTGTATTTTAAAAACTTCAGAATGGAAACAACATCCAGAGAATCCCCGAGATATTGAACAGCATTCCCTTGTCCTGTATGTATTGATTTGTTGTTGATTTGCTAGATGCTGTGCACGGTGTTTTGTGTGTCACCACAATACATACTGTGCATCTAAGTGTGATCGAAGTGTGAGTGAGTCGGCACTTAAAGAGTTGTTGGCGGAATTGGCCACACCGAGAGGACCATGCTGTGCCATAACGCTCGCACCGCAAACAGCGCTCAAGCGTTTGCCCCGCGTCAGATTGACATCACCCGAGGAAACACGAAGTAAGCCGGTGTACATATTACCATGTTTTTATGGAAATGAACGTAAAATCTGTTGTTCAGGTTGGCGCAACAGTATTAGTCTTTTGGCTAATTGTAGCCTCGTTGACGCAAGTCCTGGCATGAACCTCAACATGCCCAGAACGTTGTCGTCTACTCTCATCGGTGGCTAAAATGCATCGATCCAGTTTCCAGTGCGACTTTCTCTTTAATTTTATGACATGGACAAACTTTACTTCAGGGAAATTTTCTAAATTCAACGATAAACCAGCGCTCCATCGAGACGTGCTGTATAGGTGCGTGCTTATTTGATCCGACGACCTTCATGCGTTTGTGCAAGCAGTGTTGTTTTAAGCGAGCGAAAACCAGCTCATGTCGTTTTTTGGTGCATTCGCGCTGACGATGACCTGGTGCACCACCCGTCACTGAAGGCAGGTCGAAACGGGAAACCAACAACACATTGCCGCACAATTCACATGACAACAATAGTAATTTCAATGTCAATGTTATTATTCGATTGCCAGTATAATCACTGACCATCAGCAAGGTTACGGTATGAAGAAAACAAGCCAGCGTTGTTACGGACATGAATTGATGAGTCACGCAGTCAATGTTCAGGAAGGCAGGCGACGGAGAAGCGTGTTACCTGCAAAAAGGGAAAGCAAAACGGCCAAAGAGCAGAGAGGGGGGGGGGGGTCACTCATTAATAACACAGCACACAACACACGCATATCATCACATACTGTACATGTGTGCCTGCTTACGCATACGTACTGTATGTATTATACGTATAACACAACGTACGTAGTCCGTATCGTATGTGTTATGCCATACGAAACAACATTGCGCATCATGGTCACCAGTGCTGCGCTATTACTGCAATCGTATGCATTTATCTGGCGCCAATGCAAACACGCCGCCAAGGAACCAATGATGATACATGCAGGGTGAAAGGGAATACTGTAGTTCAGTTTGTGTGTGCACGTGTTGTGTCTACATATGCACTTGGTTGTGCTGTGGCTCCGCGTTCGTTTGTCTGTGAAGGGGGTTGTCTCAAATTGACGTGCTTGCTGCCGTACTTCAGCGAGAATCGCTGCTGTTGCTTATTGAGAGGTTTTGGCCAGTTTGAGAATTCAATGCGAGCAGTTCGCAGTGCGCGGTCACCTTGCTGCGGGGCTTATTACGAGCAAACGCATGTAATTTGCTCACGGTAAAGATTAAATTTATGTTCGTTGTGTTGTTATTTGATTTTTCACACATATTGGTTGGCAAGGCAAATCCCGGGCCTTTGAAATCCAGAAATTCAATAGAATGCGACGAGAGTCTGACAGTGGTGCAAAACGATAAAGTGATTCATATCAATTTTTGCTTCTGATTGCGATACTGATATGCGTCTTCACACCACTAAAATTGTACCCAAGACTAAGTTCATGTTGAATTTAGAAGCACACTGTGCATGTATGGCTGCAATAGTTTTGTATTAATTCATTCATTCATATTTCTATCGAATACCAGTTTCGGATCCAGCTTTTGGCCAAGGGAGGGGCCAAATTCAAAAAGTCATTTTTATGTAGTGCGTGTTTCATTTCTTTAAACTCATTTTTATCCAGTGCTTGTTTAGAATTTTTGCACCAAATACCTATAGTACACTTCTAACTTCGCTGCCTCATGCATTTTTACAGACGCAAGGAAACTCCCGCTCGAAGTCGAGGCAGGCAACAAACTCAACAGACCGTCAACAAGCCACGCAGCTGGCTCGTGTGCGTTTCGAATGTTTCAGTCACGCAAGCTGTGTTTCAGCTACGTGGCTTGTTCACTGTGTTGTGTATTGAGCACGTTGGCTGCATCGACTGTGAACGGGAGTTCCCCTGCGTCTGTTAAAATGCATGAGGCAACGGAAACTTGAAACTTACTATACCATACAATATGTTACAATGCGCGCGACGGGCGCGAAATTTTGGCATTTTTACGCGCGCAAAAGCCAAATTTCATTGAAAATGGGTGCGCGCGAAGCCCGCGATTTTTGCCCCTTTGAAGTGTATCAGACTGAAAATCCTACGATTTAGGGGTCCTTTTATCTTCTTCCTTCCAAAACGGTGGGCCCCTTCAGGGGCCAAATGGACTAAAGGGGGGCCATGGCCCCTGCTGTGCCCCCCTGGATCTGCGCTTGCTATACCTTTCAGGGGTCTTCTGACAGGTGTGCATGAGCGTCACACTTGCAGTGTTATATTTTGTTGCTTCGTTTCATTCAGCCATTGAGGGGTGAATATAATATGAAGCAAACATTGAGTTGAACAACACGCTAGTTCTATGTGTAGTTCATCATTGTGGCCGAGCAGTTTGTCCCGGAACTGCTGGCTTGTGAAGTCTGCGTGGTCAAATCAAGTTTTCATATCATGTGCATTATGTCTCGCTATCACTTGGGGTTCATGTACATATTATTGCTTGATTTGACGACAGTACCATTAGCCGGACAGCCGTGCAGCGCTGGTCCCCAGCACAGCAGCAGCCCGGAGAGTGTGCCTTCACGCGTCAGCCAGTGCGCAGTCGTGTTTCGCAGCCAAAGCAGCAACAGCAGCAGCAGCGGTTATTGACGAAATATTTGTGTGTGTGTGTGTGTGTGTGTGCGTCTCTGTCTCAGCCCCAGCAGCCAACAACGCAGCCCAGCCCGCATGCGGGGCGCGGACACACAACATAACCGAACGAATACACACATACGCGTACGAGACACATACACACAAACATACTGCTGCAGCCCGCCTGCACCACTCCACTACTACACACACGCGTACGCGCACACAGACACACACAGCATTCGTTATCGCGCCCGACAGGGAGCTTGCGCGTGCGTTGGGGCTCTGTTGAAGTTGGCGCTCCCAGAATGTCCAGATGATGTTAGCGACATGGTGAACTACAGCTGCTTCATTCCAAGAATAGTTCTTTCATACACACAAATGGAGGAGACATTGATTATCGAACCTGATAGGTCATCGAACGTCTTGCCAAGGTCTGAAGTACCTCCTATTTGTGTGTGTTGGTCACCAGGGTGCGTGGTGCCCACAGGCGCTATGCGTATGTGCACGTATGTGTACCATAGCACTAGGCGCGTACGTGTATGAACAGACGAACGTGTGTGGTTCTGTAATAAATGCATACCTTGCCAGAGTTTGAACGGTTTCTTGGCACTATTTCTGCTTTGGAAACAAACCAATATCTGGTTGTACAAGTTACAGATTTCCAAAAAATTTCCGCGCTCATGATAGGCCTTCATGTTCAGTTTGAATAGTACAAGAGTTTCTGAAGAGAATATTGTACATACACTTATCTGCAATAGTACTTCCACGATGCCTTCGTTTCCAGCACGAGCTAGCTATTTTCATATTTGCAAGACATCTTCTTATTTCAGGCTTGATTTCTATACATAATTATCCACATTGTATCTTTGACAAACGCAGTCAGCATGAGCGGAGACCAGGGAGGAAATGTGTTCACCGCCGAACGAATTTTGAAGGAGCGAATGCGAAGGGTAATTTTGAGTTTGGAAATTTTTACTTGCTATTTCCAAAATAAGATTTTGTTGATTGCGTAAGTGATAAAGTGGACTCTCATTCACTAGATAACCAGTCAGACAGCTGATCAACTTTCAGGGGACTCCGGAATACCTGATCAAATGGAAGGGTTGGGGGCCGAGATTCAACACATGGGAACCCCGAGACAACATCCTTGATCCAGCGCTGCTGCAGGACTTCAACGAACGGTTTGTTTTTGTTGCAGTTGGTTACGGCTCATTTTTTGTTCGAAGCTAACGTGTTTTTGTTGTTGATCTTGGCAGTTTCATATTTCTGAGATCGCGGAGGCACGACATTGCAGTGGCGGATCCAGCTTTCGGCCAAGGGAGGGGCCAAATCCAAAAGTCCTTTCTTCTAGTGCTTGTTCGACTTTTGAAAACTAATTTTTATCTGGTGCTTGTTTAGAATTTCGCGCTTTTTACACCAAATATCATACAAAATGTGGCAACGCGCCAGCGCGCAAAATTTTGTCACTTTTTGCACGCGCGAAAGCCAAATTTCATTGAAAATTGGCGCAACTGACGCGCGACACGCTCGATCTTTGGACTTCTGAAGTGTATCAGAGTAAAAATTCTGCGATTTAGGGGTCCCTTTTTTCTTCCTTCCGAAGAGGTGCCCCCCTTCAATGGCCAAATGGACCAAAGGGGGGCATGGCCCCTGTGCCCCCTTGGATCCGCCCGTGCGACATGGCCAAAAAGATGAATGAATGATTCCGCGTTGCCCACGGACGCATGAGCCCGGCACACGTGTAAAACGTCAAATTCCACTCTGTCTGCAGTGGGGGTGTTGCCTTTTCTCCGGTGCATCAGATATAAACTGAAACTGCCATGATTTGGTACATTCCACGTGTTATTTGATAGGAGCTACATAACGCACAACAAACGAACGTTTCAGGCAAGCCAAGGCTCAACAGCGAAAACGCGCTGGTGGCAAAGGCAGCAAGAAGACACCAGCGAAGCGACCAGCGGCATCGAGTGCTGCAAGATCAGTCGGGCATCCGGGCAGTCGATCGTCACCACGCGCCAGCAAGAAGTCGAAAGACGACGAGGAGGAGGAGTACCAACATGAAGAGGTTGCACTTTTGGGATTCATTCAGGAAAACGGACCATTGGGTTGAGTCTGTTGGGTTACCATGTACATGGTGATTGAGTTTCTTTCTGAGTTACCACAGAGGCATTTTTTCAGATGTTTTAACTAGTTATACAAAAAGAAATTCAGTGATCAGAAAGCACAACCAATTATTCGTTTAAGCAGTCGACCCCACCTGATTCTGATCCATCCACTGAAACTCATCTGCACGGACTGTTTGTTCCCTTTGTGGATTTTATTTTTAAAATTCTGCCCGTGAGTACACCAAGCTTTGAACCTCTCTAGCAATGTTGGGCAAAATACTGATTTGTATTCAGATTAAATCATCTGTTTATTGTCTAACACAACCCTTTCTGTTGCATTTTCAGGAGGAGGAAGATGAAAGTGGCGCGGAAGCAGCTCCATCAACGAGCAAATCCACTCCTGAGAAGAAGCCATTGTCCACCACGCCCGAGAAACCGGTTAGCTGGAAGTCACTTTCAGTTTAGTTGTTTTCGCTGAAGCTTGCCGCATTTGATTCTGGCCGACCATCCTGGTCGACCCTCTCTATAGTGAACCTCCACACGTAGTGAACCCTCCGAGTATCGAGCACATTTTTATCCCCAATCCATACTGTTAGCTTCCCAATCACTATTCTGCACAACGAGTAAACAAAAATGCTGGTCCGGAATGGTTCGCTTTATAAAGAAAGTGTGCACCGTGCGGGTGCTCCCAAAGTGCGCTTTTGGTTCATTATATCTTGAATGATCCAACAAACACACGGAAACCTGTGTTTGCTGCTGCCGGTCTGTTTTTACCTTGGCCATTAATTCCGATCAGCTTAAAGTCGTTCCCAGACGTAAAACGAGCAACTTTTTTTGTTAAGTTAGTGAAGACTGGAAACTAGTGGCATCAGTAAATCATAGAATCCTTCAGTTTCAGTTTATTGAATCCTGAATTTTGAATCCTTGATGAAAAGTTACGTGACAAAGGCAAGACCGAAATGAACCGATTATCGAGTTTGAATTCGTGCTTTATGATAATGGGTTCCATTTTTTTAATCACTCTACATATGTACATATACTACATATACAGCTGGCAGTTTTCGAAGTTGGTGCTTTTGCGCAAGAAACAAGTTTCCTTTATTGACTTGCGATTCTGAAACTATGTATATATTACCATAAAGGTGGATAACCAGCCGACTATTTTCAGAAAGAGAAAACGACGCCACCCAAACCATCGGAATCGAAGGCAGCCATGCCACCAATCACCACCGGTCGCGAGACGACTGCAGCCGAAAAGGACAGCAGCGAAACGGAGGAGAGTGAGACGAAGGAATCTTCGTCACCTGAAGTAGCCAAGGACAAAACACCGGAGAAACCATCCGAACCAGGTATTGAATATATGTCATCATCAAGCGGGTGTCTTCTCCAAAGCGATCATTTTTTGGCGTCAAACAAAAATCTGCCAGTTTCTCGTTTTTATTCAAAATTTAACGTCTTTGGATTGAAACTCAAAAACGAAGGAGTTCCAAATTAAGTTCATCATCATCCAAAATCATCAAACCCAGAGGCAGCGAAACACAAACAAAACCAGGCTCTTTGTGTTGAAGAAGCTTTGAATGCGTCCGCCAGGGTTGGGCAAAATTACGTTTTTTAAATTTTCGGGGAGACAAAGCGCTCTAAAACCTCGAAAATGGCCTTTTTGGCGGTTATTTTTTTGTCACTTTTTCTCAAGAGTCGAAAAGTTTTCTTCACAACATCACTTTTGGGGCATGTGTTTGGTACCTACGATGCAGATTTTGGTTCCTTACAGAGCCAGCGCCGGTGGCCGAGACGAAAGAGGCCGCATCGGCGGACGACGATGGAATGGTGAACATGGGTGGCGAGCCGGACGAACCGGCTGTCCAACAACCGGCAGCACCAGCGATGCCACCGGCCCACCAAGGCTGGCAACATGCACAACATCACCATCCCGCCCACATGCCCCCGCCACCAGCACACGCCGGCTACCACCATCCCCACCAACACGCACCACAACCGGGCATCATGCAACCCCCGCCGCCACATTTCGTCACCGGACCGGCGCCTCCAACCGGTGTGCCCCAGGCACCAGGAGGCGCCACTACCGAGTCGTTCCATTACCAGGCGCATTCGACCATCACAGAGGTCGTCACACAAACCGGGCCGGCGCTGTTCAGTGAGCAGAGATAGAGCGCGAACGACGGTCATTGACATTGCCCACGTAGAGAATATGAATTGGTTACCTAACATTAATTGTTTATCGTGCTGTAGATGATGCAAGGTTACAGCGTTTCGGAAGCGTCGCGAGCTTGTTAACCATCTGGGACATCTACATTAGCTCATGCATATAGTGCACCGAGTCAGATGTGCAAAGTGCGTCAACTGCCTTTTTCCGTTTCCAAAATATCAATTAGAGCAAGAAGACTATGCGTAACTCATGCAAAACTGCCCATTTTTCGAATACGCACATTTACCAATCCTATTTGTTGACCTGCGTACTTTGGTTTGTGATTTACATACCGGAGCCGGGACGCCAAATAAGTTCCCGAGAGGCTTATTTGAGATAAAAACCGAATTTGAGATTTTAAAAATAAAATATTTCTGCTAAAGTTTACAAAAGGAACAACTGTCTGCGTTCGGGCTATTTGATACCGCACCCACACATGTCTGTCATCACGAAAAATACGGCTGGAAATTCTTATTCTAGTGTGATCAAATACATTACTGGTTAGTGTTCATGCGGCACGAAAAAAATTTCCCGAATAAGCCCCTAGCGGAATAATTCGAAAAATTTCCGAATAATCCCCCAGTGGGGAGCTATTCTGGGGGACTTATTTAGCATTCTCCGGTATGATGCTTGTGTCACAAAACCAAACATTTTATGCGGTTCATAGTTACGCACACTGTTATTGTTCCACGTTTCGTTCAATTTTATTGAATGATTTGCGCTAGTTGAATACATATATATTTGCTTTCGCTTTGTCACATATTTCTTATTTTTGCTATCACTAACGTTTCAAGAATGTTTTGTGCTCTTGCAGTTTTTCCTTGTTCCATGTATTTATTAATGTTCGTTGTTGGTTGGTTTTTGGTCTTTGTTCATTTACGTAGCGCTCGTCTGTATTCGATGCGGAGCTTTTTGATTTGTTCCTTTTTCTGTTCCAGTTCAACATCGTGTAGTCTGTAGTGACTTCCAATGTTCGATAATATTGTGTTTCCTTAACGTGTGCAATTTGTGACCTATTGTCTCCTGTCAGTAAACTAAATTTGAGTAAACCCAAAATAGTTACTTGTGGACTGCTTAGGCCTGAATAGTGAAAAATAAAAAAATGAAAAATCTTTTACCTTTCAAATATAGCGTGAAAATACGAAATCTATTCGAATCCAAGACTGTTTGATAGTGTTATCAAATTGGTTGCCACTGGTCGCACAATGGTCAAAGCAGAATTCATCAACCCTGATTTTCAGGTTCACTTTAAACCACGGTGCTATTTGTACTTCTGCTGACAAAACATTTTCATCTGAAAATAATCTAGCAGAGAAATCACGCTGCTACAGGTCTGAAACATTCCGTTGCCTGCATGCCTTGCGTGTGAATGCGCAACACAAAGTCGTTGTCCCGTCATTCCCCCTTCACGGTTCAGGAAAAGATTATTAAATTCTTATAAAGTCAATACAAGGCAACCACGACGAATGCGCGAGAGTCCACCATTTCACAACTACATAGCCGGCGAAACACTCGCTTAACAACGATAAAATCTGACATCAGGGTGGTGTAATATTTTGATCGCACAGGTTTTCAGCCACATGTGCAATTCACGAGCGCGTTATGATGATTACGAACGCACTCACGTGTCTGCAGCTGCATGTGCGTGTTAGTATTGACCTACATTTAGCAACATGCCATTTGCGTGGGTTGTGCACATCCAACGTACCACATGGCTGGATATTTGAAACGTTTTGAATTCGCGAATGTTGCTGCGTATGATAAGGTTCGATGCCGTACTCTAACCGGTTCAGTCTAGGTTCTGGTGAAGTTCCCGTGTGTGTTGTTATCAGTATTCGTTTCCGAATCAGTTCTACATGCGAAAATGAGCGCCGAATCGCGACCATGGATCGAGTGAATGTGTCGCTTTTGTCAGTGAGCCAAAGCATTCTGTCATCATGACACTCTCTTTGTATTGATACCAAGCGCAGCAGCACCACGTGACTTTGTGTTGTGCTTCATTGGGCTTAATTGATGTTTTACATAATGAACTTTTTAGCGATTTCATCAAGTCAACTTCTACATGAATATAATCGCCGATTATGTTCAATTAATAACAAATATACATTTCCGAGTTCTTGCCAAATTATCAACGCAACATCGAAATTGATGTTATTATTATGATGACGTTTCACAGAGACGCAAAAAGTGATCATTTCCTGCTTTTTATGGGCAACTAGTCGTCCAATAGTGCAAATCCTGTCTTGACCTTCGACGTTATTGAAAAATGACTCCAGTTGAATAAATGGAACCTCATACCAAAACTCATATACAAAAATATTGGTACATTACATTACACACATATACGTATGTTCTTATACATGCCCACACCTGATTCATTCATTGGAACATTGTGCGTCCAACTTTAAGAAATCGTCCCCCAAGCAACGTCCCAGAAATGTTTGAAATATATAATATGAAAGCGACCACATCCATATGTCACATGTTGGTCGATTTATATAAATTCCAATTTGAAGTTCAACAAAAGGTGATCCTGAGATTTAGCGGTTCACTGCGCACGTCTATGCATTCGTGTTTGAATGTGTGAACGATTTCGGGCTCATTTGTTAGTTCATTGTGGGAATTTTTCGCACATGGGACCGCGTGTGGTGTAGACGTGGATCACGTTGTGGCTGTTCGCTCGCTATTGTCCCACCAAAAATTAATTTTGTGCATTCTTTTATCTATCGACAAGCCCATTGTTACGTCGACACAGCTTTATTAGATCAGTTTCAATAGAGCAGGATAGACCAACACATTTGATTGCAACAAAGCAAACGTTTTTTTTATTTTTGTTCAGTTTCGCGCTCATTGTGCATCTAATTCGTTTCCCAGTATCGCAGCCCTTTATGTCTTTTTTTAAAACAACAAGTCTTCAGTGCAACGTCAGCGCAGCCTCAGTGTTGCGGCATTGACAAGTCAATTATCTACCTAAACCCACTTTCGTATTTGTGTTTAGCTGGTCCTTCTAACTCATTCCGCCAATGAAGGTACTGTATCAATATCATCTGATCGCTTTTCAGTCTCCCATGATGCCTGAGTTGTCATCTCACGCTGCTTGGTTTAGAAAGCAAAGTGAAGAAGGTTGCGGCCTTCGCTATTGTACCAACCCGTTCAGCTGAATTTGTCTTTATTTATTATATTTTCAAAACTTCCAATTCATATCGAAAGTCCTCAGGGAATCGGTCGGTAACGGCGTTGTCCTTGTGCGATCGATCACCATCCTAATCTTAGTGCCTGTTCGTGTTCCATCAACCTGTTGTGCTTCAAGGCCGCACCGTGTGATGTCACTCAATTTTGTTGCCCAGAAGGTTTATGTATAGTTCATGTTCCCAAATGAAACGCAAGGCACTTTATGCTCTCTCCGGGTTTTTTCATCATTTTTTCAACAAAGCCGCAAATGCTGCTACAAAGATCATGTTTTACTATGTAATCGAAATCAGAAAGTGAACAAAGAGGTTTACATCTTTATTTTCGGGCCTTCGTCGTACATAGATTTACAGTTTTGGGTGGCGTTCTCAGATGCCTACGATATGGCGTGTACCATCACTACCATCAAGGTTACCTCAGATTTTAGTGTGTGATCGGATTTTGGTTTTGCACGCACGTTCACCACGCACGTTGAATTTGTGTCGGATTATTCGTTGTTTGTGCCCGACCACATCACCAAAACGAATCTGTTCATGACACACGTTTGTATATGCGCAAGCGCATGTATCCACCGACACACACGTAACCCCTTCAGTCACGGTCTAGATAATCTAACCCCCAGCCATCACTAAACATCAGCCGCCATCAGCATACAATACGTCACATACATATGCAGCTTGTTTCGCTTAACTACAAAGTTTGGTGGATCGGTCATACAAAATGAGTTTGTATCAGCGCGCAATAAACACAATGCCTTTCTGTGTACACTGTGAATTTATCAATATTACTATCATATCAGCACTATAATGCCTTCACCTCACCGCATCTTGTTTGCTGGCCTCAACGCTGTGGAAATGAATCGGTTAGGGGCATGTCATCGAGTTATGTAGATGCATTCTCTATAATCCACGAGCAGACAAGCTCACCGCGTATAACTGCCGCAGCAATGGGTGATCATGTCTGTATGTTTTCATCATCAAAATCATATCGCTGGAAAATAACTTCCAGGTGCTCCACGTCAGTCAATGCATCCATGAACTCATCCTCATTTTTTCTAAAAAAATATGAATTTCGTGCGACAGCGTTTCTTTCTTTTGATTTGTGGCGTGTATTTCAACTACTAAAATCAGGTGCCTATTTCAATAGTGAGTCATTTCATTTCATCAGGTTCGAAATCAAGATATGAGCAGGTTATGCAATTTTGAATGCACCTGGGTGTTTTTTATCACGTGTGCTATTTTGAGCGCGCCAAGTACAAACAAAGTCCCATTTGTGCTTTTTAGACACATTTTTTATCTTTGTCGGAGAAAATTGATCGCATCCGTCAATCAGCAGACACTATTGTGCAAAGGCAGACATACACCCTGTTGTTGTGATTGAGTTGCGTACACGGCCAATGCTGCGCATCCCTCCCAGCCGTTCGGTTTTGGGAAATGTTTCTGTGAATGTTTTGGGCTATACGGCCGCATGTTTGCGTGTTGACCTCGTTTTTCTTGCTGGACCACACAGCCTCAATCGCTGACTAATCTTGATTGGGATACATATCAGTTGTTGGAATTACTTCCACATTAGACCGACACATACTCTTTTCTCAGAAGATGTTTCATAATCTGAAATATCCACTAACAAATGGAACATCAAACAGGTTACGGTACCAATTCTAGGTGACAAGTACATACTTGTACCCTCCAATATCACACGTGACTTTACGCTGCCGGCAATCATTTTGTGTGTTGGGTTGATCCTGCACTTGTTTGGTCTGGATGTATAGTCCGTCCACCAGCTCATGGCACTTTGTGTTGCTGCTGGCTGGTTTGTTCCCTTCCTCCACGTTCTAATGAAAAAGAAATTGAGTGTGACCGATTTTGCAAAAAAACTTAAAAAAATAATAAAATGTGTCGAAAATGATTGAGCTCGATCAAATTTAAAATTAAATTAAATTAAAATCTATAAAACACGTTGATTTCATAAAAACCACAATTTAGGAGCAAAAATAATTTTTTTCGGAAACTCAATTTCTCTTTCATTGGAACGTGGAGGAAGGGAACAAGTCGGCCTGCAGCAAAACAAAGTGACATGAGCTGATGGACGGACTATACGTGTTTCATGCCTGCCTTTTGAAAGTAATGCCCCTTTTTCATGGGGCACTGCATCTTTTGATTGACAGCTGTTGTTCGTTTGTTTATTGTTTATTTTTATGTGCATCATGTGTTGCGCGATACGTTGACTGATTATTAATGGCACTTTTTTGGCCATCCGATCATACGAATCTGCCAGTTATGTTTCCATGATGACCCCATGCTACCAACATCTTGTTCCGACATAAAGTTGAGTCCGACACATTGGGAAGTATAGGTGCTGTGTTTATGTGCCTAAAGCTATATGATTAATTAAATCTGAATAACACCCAGTGCCTGTTGTGAGACATCAGAAATCCTGATTCGTGCCAGGACTCACTTTCAGTTCAGATCATTTCTCGGCATCTGACCTTTCCAACACTTTGCCAAAGAGGCGTTGTCCAAAAAAATCTGCGTTGAACATTCATGTTTATTTTCACACGACATTTGTATGACTTAAAAAAGCAAGTCGGCTAATGGTGCAGTCGGCGGCAATAGAATTGCTCAACTCTCGCCTAAAGGCACGCCAGAAATTTTGGAGTTGACGACAACAGTGTTGACGACCTGAGTGTTGACGACAGTGCTTTAAGCCGACAAGTTGTGCGCAGTTGTATCCACTTTAACACCCTCATTTCCACATGCCAACCGATGGTCGCGTTGTTGCAGCGGTGGCGCAATATGGTGGCGGGCTGTCTGTCAACGGCGTTGCGTCGCGCGCTCGCCAGCCAGGGCCAATTCATTGCACGTCATCCAACTGCGTTCTTCGTGCTGCCCATTGTGCTGTCGGTGCTGATGGCCTACTGTCTCATGCATCAAGGACAACAATGTGAGTCGATAGGCCACTTGAGTGAAAACGTGTGTGTCGGCAGGCAGCGAGACAAAAGTAGGCGAAATCAAACTGATCCAGCCAGGTCATGCTTTGTGCCAGGCTCTTCGGACTGCTTTCTGCCAATGAGATGAAGGGGCCGAGGTATAGCACAACAAAGAGGTTGTTAATTTTTGATTCTCGCGAACAAGGAAAAACGATTGGAACAAACAATGCGTTTACATTGTGCGGCACTTCAGCCCTGCAGTATAGTCGCACTGTCTTTACATTGAAAGTTGACGCACCAACCAACTGCACCGCAGATACATGGATAAAATAGATTGCTAACGGTAGCTACACGTGGTGAAAGGTACCGTTACACCGAACGGGCAAGCAGCTGTCTCTAGTTTGTCTGTTGAAGCCAAAAACGAACATCGTGCTAACAAAAAAACCACAAAAAAACGATTGATTGGTGTCCACACGGCTGTATGTGTGTTGGTTTGCAGCGTCGAGCGAGAACGCGCTGGAATTGTACGTGCCGAAACAGGGTCTATCAGCGAGCGGTCGGGCGTCGATGCAACGCTACTTTGGCGACACCGACAAGTCAGAGTTCGACCCGATCAACGGAGTGTCGTTCGCGATCATTCTCAAACGAAAGGATCAGGGCGACATTCTCAACACGGAATTCATCAGCGAATACCTCTGGCTGCGACACAGACTCGAAACGATGCCCGTCGACTATCTGGGCTCGCAATTCACCTACAACCATTTGTGCCATCGAAATCGACTGCAGCCCGGCACCTGTATGGCGGACTTTGTCAAAATGGTCACCATCAGGGGTGTTGAAGGTGAGAGGCGTCAAATGGGAATGGGCTGGCGCTGTCTCTGAGCTCA
Organism: Rhynchonema sp. JSB1_4; assembly: GCA_030248065.1. Classification (NCBI taxonomy): domain Eukaryota; kingdom Metazoa; phylum Nematoda; class Chromadorea; order Monhysterida; family Xyalidae; genus Rhynchonema; species Rhynchonema sp. JSB1_4. Next base: position 53,419 of record JASAMV010009123.1, read on the forward strand.
TTCAAAGACATTTATTTATTATGTTTGTTACTTATGTTGCATAATAATGTATGCTGTCGATACAGATGTCGACAGATTTGCGACGTTGTTGGCAGTAATAATTCCACTTGTGGTATACCCTTCACCCGTCCAGGTCATCGCGACATCCGACTAATGAAGTACCCCACCACCATCTGGACGCCACCAGGTGTACAAGTGCCAATCAAGATTGTCGTGCCTCTGGGCGGTGTCGAACTCTCATACACTGGTCTGATCGTCAGCGCCAAGGCTGTGCTCATGACGTTCACGTTCGCCTACGAACATTATGACGCTGCACAGGTATGTAGGCTTATAGTAATGTGGTCAAATCATCTCGTCAAACAAAGTCGTCGTCGAACACATTATTATGTATTGTGTATTAATTTTCGCGCTCATTTGGGGCTCATGTGTTCGACGACTTTTTTTGACGAGATGATTTGACGACAAAACCATTAGCCGGTATGTACTAGGCGCTTTACGTCAATTATTGATATTTGACGACACGATGAATACCTACATACCTGCCTATGTACCTGCATGGTGCTGCAGAAACGGTTATTGGATCGTTGGTTTGCAATTGTGACTTGTAACATATTGCAGGCTTGGGAGAAACAACTGCAGCAAACGATCGGGCAATGGCAGTCGGACAGCATTGCCGTGACGCACTTCACCATGCGGCAGTTTCAGGTATACGGCATGTGCCCATCGACTATTGCTTGATTGGCAGATCGTATGATGACTGGGTGCTTAAAACCTCTGCGAAAATAATATCGAACCGATATGATCGTGGGCATTCTGTGACCGAACGCACGCGCGTGCATAATGCCCAACCTAATATGATTACAGACCGATTTGGCATCGATGGCGACGTACCTACACGAGCTGATGCCATCGCTGCTGCTGGTGATCGTTGTGTTCTGCATCCTGTCGTGTTGTGTCGCCGATTGGGTGCACTCGAAACCGCTCATGGCAATCGGTGGTGTCGGATCGACACTGATGGCCATTATCACTGGTTGGTTGCTGCCGTTGCAGATGTGAAATTGTGTTTATGACCGGGAAACTTGGTGAAACAGTGTTCGTACTGTGTTTGTGGGCTATTTTCAGTTGGGAAATCAGATGAAATATTATCCCGAGTGAGTGAACTGTTCCACTTTCAGTAGATTCCGGATCCCCAGTAACTTGGAGCATTGAACATAGCGATCTCTGTGCTTTACCGTGGTTCACATTAACATTACTGAAGTGGTCGGTATAGGCAATCCGCCAGCTCATGGCACTCCCATACGCGCGCTGCACGCTACATTACTGCCACCAATGAATGCATCTATATTCTCTGCAGTTATCCGTTGAAACATCCCCAAATTTTGCAACAGTGCAGAAAAGTGTTATCGCAAGCAGCAAATGTGAACCGGATAAATTAAAAAGCGGTCATCAATGTATGCCACTCGCTCAAAGTGTGCATTTTGTTTAGAAAAGGGCGTGTGCTGCTGCATGGGCTGTCTGTATAAAAAGTGCCATGAGCCGATGGATTGCCCATACACTAGTATTTCGAATGAACAAATTTTGCACATTCAGGTTTCGGTTTGACGGTGCTGCTTGGCGTGCCCACGGTTGACATTGTCTACGTGTCACCATTCTTGATGCTCTGTGAGTTTGTTATCATTTATTTTTGTCTGATTTGTGATACTGGATTGCACAGCGACATCGATCACATTACTCATTCGTGATGGTCACAATTTCAATAATTGTTTTGTGCCAGCGAGTGCTGGAGTCGCAAATTTCACTTTTGAAAAAATGATGAATCGAACCGTACGATGATTTGGCGCCAATAATTCTTTCAAATGAAACGGCTGGTCTGGCCTCCAGTGGAAATATGAGAAGAAATCGATAATTATTTCTATAATTTCCCTTGAGCGACCCCGAAGTTTGAACGCAAAGATTCATAACATTTCATTGCCAGAAGTCTTCGTATTGGCATACAATATATATATGTACGTGCAATTATTGGGCATACCACTGGCAGACATATGCAAGACTTGTGATAGTAATCGAAAAAATACTCATCTTGTTTGCAATTCATATTTTTTCAATGACAACAGATAATGGTTGTGTATCCTGCAAACATATTAATCGCACTCACTCATAGGCATGCCCAGGGATACACTGACGACCCCAAGGTCGGTCAGGCCAGACTATCATATCAGCCAGTTTTGCAGCGATGTGGTTATACTGATAGGTCATGGACGGAAAAGTCGAATGTTTTGGTTGATTTGAAGGGGACCATGCTAACGTAACAGAAGAACGCGAAAGAAATAGCGTTTTTGTTATCTACGGCCCGTTTCAGCTGTGGGCGTGGACGACATGTTCCTGATGTTGGCTGCCTGGCGTCGCACATCGGTGCACATGCCCGTCCCTGAACGACTAGCGCACACTTATGGTTGGGTGGGGACCAATGTTGTTGTGATTAGACTACGCTTTGGTGACATGACTGTTACAAGTTTCGGACGGGTCTTCGGTCACTCATAGACTACTCACAACAACGACGATAGAGCGATTAATCTGCTTTCATTTATAGCTTTGATGTTGCCGTAATGGTTGCCGTTGCCGTGTGACGTTCATGCTGCTGTGTGTCTTTAGAGACGAACAGCACCAATTCAGAACACAGAATATTATATTGCCGAATTTTCGGTACTCAATAATAGTACCCTCGCCAGGGCTCCGCTTTACTGGTGCTCATGACCCACATATATCAACAGCGCATGTTTATCTGACTGTTTTGCTCCATATTTGCGTTTTCATTGTGACAACCAGTTCCTATCCTCTTTTCGTTGTTTTGGCCCTGACGAGGGTACTAATCAGTAACGAAAATTCGGCAACATATATTCTGTGTTCTGAATGGGTGCTGTTCGTATCCCAGAGACACACAACAAACAACATGCTTTCATCAATGTCAATCACTGCTGGTAACCACTCCATCGATCATACAGGCGATGCTGCAGTGTCCATCACAATCACGTCCGTTACCGATGCCCTGTCATTTGCCATCGGTGCCTTCACCGTTTTCCCGGCCGTGCGCTATTTCTGCATTTACACTGCCATATCGCTCATATGCACCTACCTCTATCAGGTAAACTGTTCATTCAGGGAATATCATTCGGTGCTTGCATCTGTTTTCAGATATCGGAACTGTAATCTCAAAGTAGGTATAATCTCATTCGTTTTAAATACTAAGTCGCCGCTAATACGAAGTCATGGCATACGATTGGCAATCTGAAGTACCCCCATTGAACAGCCAATCACAGATCACTCTATTCGGCGCAGTGATGGCCGTCAGCGGATACCGGGAGGCAGCCAACAGACACTGTTTCTTCATGATCAAATTAAAGACGTCACTCGAAGCCGGTAGGTTGAACACGCGCATGGATAATGGTTTATGAGGGTGTCATCAAACGCTAAAGATTGTCATCTGGATGTCGCAATTCGTCGGTGTTGCATACACACCTGTAGACCATATGTATACACGACGCTGCACGCAAACGGGCACTACGTGTCTGATACACTACTGGTTCACTCGGGCAATACAAAATATGCCCATGTCGCAGTCCAACCGGTGTTTTAATCGTATAGTATTCGAAGTCCCCAACGCACACGCCTACCCAATGCTCGATTGTCACAGATGACGAAGACGCGAGTTCAATGTGCTACCGAGTGCTGTGCACGGGCGGCGATGGGCGTGTGCTCGATGATGGCGTGTATGGAATGACAAGCTCAATTGATGGTGGAATCACGGTCGGTTGCTCTAATGGCTGGACCAGTCTGATACGCCTATTGCGATAGAGCTGAATTATTTGAGCCAGCGTAAAAGCTGTATATTTGGTCGTAGCACTGTTCAAGTTTTTATACGGCTCATTTTCTAAAGAACTGGACAAATTCCTACTTTTTCTTCACCTATGTTTGTCACAATCGAAGTCCGCCCTGATGTACAGACCACACAAAAACAGCCATGCAAGCGTGACGAAGTGAACGCTCGTCACCGACGACTCAAGTCTGCGCGTTGTCTGCCGATCAAGCCAAACGACAACATTCTCAATCTGTTCTTTCAACGTTATTACGCACCGATGTTGCAGCACAAGTCCATCAAGGTACAGTACATGTATGTATGCTTTGGCGTCAAATCACCAGAACAATATAGCAATCGCATGAGAGTGTGCCACAGTTTCACAGCTCCATAATGCTTCCATCCATGCTTCCCACCAGTTTACAGATAAAGTCTGACCCAAAGCCACCTACGATTGGGGATGGCTATTTGTGACCTGTGGTAGAACTTCTGGAAAGACAACGGGGGTCCTACGTCAGCGAGTGCTTCAGCTCCATACATACTGTATCCAGTAGTCCCATTTTGCAGTTCGTGGCGGCGTTGAGCTACCTCGTCTACTTGCTCATGTCCATCTACGGCACGACCACCGTGCGCATCGGTATGAACTACGCTGAACTGCTGCCCGATGGCTCGATCACCAGCGACTATCTGCTCGATTTCAGTCAGTATTTTGCGCATCATCTCAGCGCCCCATTGGAGGTGCTCATTCCGACGATGGACCTGAGTTTGCACGAGGTTCGCTCGACACTGTGTCGCTCTGATTTTCTCTTCTGTTGCATTTGAACGCCCGCCGATCTGATCATCCACACCATCATTGCAGCACCAACAGACGGCGTTGGACATCGTCAATGAGTTTGAGCATGGCGCCTACACCGGCGCTGCTGAGTATTGGCTGCTCGACTTTGCACACTTCTACAAAGCCAATCACGGGTCGAGGCAAGACTTCTATTTGGTCAGTGACCGACCAGAAAGATTTAGGATTCGGATAACAGCATATTCTCAAAACCAAATGCTTTGTACCAACGTTCATGTTGACACCAGGATAATTGTTCTGTTATCTTGTGCCCTGCCACAAACAATCAACGTGATATTGCATGACGCCGTTTCAGTTGCTAAACGAGTTCCTACAAGTGCCCCTATACGCCAAATACGCGACGCACGTCAAATTCGACCCGTTACACCGTCGGATCACGAGTCGCGCTCTGATCGCCACACACGACATTGCATTCGGACAGGAACGACTCTTTCTCGGATTCGTCAAGGACATACTCGCTCGGGCACATATGGTTGGTGAACAAGGTGTCATTACGCACAACAGTCCAGCGTTTGGCTGGAAGATTATTGGCGGGTGTATTGCAAACTTGCGTCTTGCCCACAAATGCAACCAGCAATGTACATACATAGTTGAGATTTAGCGCTTGAGATTGGCACAGACACTGGCACAAAGCTCACGGGCTGAAATTACTCTAACGGACGTCAGGTTACCACTCATAGGAATTTTGCGCGAACATTTGTGTTGACCGTAGATGGGATCGGATCGGAACGCTAATTTTTTGACCAGCGGATTGTTGAGCATGGCGTACGAGCGCCATGGTGTGAAACATCATTCAATCGTTTCAGTCGAACGTCACGGCGTACCATTCGACGTTCCAGTTGGCCGAGCAACAAGCGGCCGTGCTGCCGGCCATGATGCAAACAGTCGGTGCAGCCACGGGTGCCATGCTCATCGTCGCTGCACTGCTCATACCAAAGCCGGCCTGCAGTCTCTGTCTCGCTGCCTGCATCATATCCACCAATCTCGGTTAGTCGCATTCGGGTCGCAGGTAGCCACTGGCATGGATTTCGCACGCTGGGGTACAGAGCAATTGGTTTTGTGATAGAATTGGTGCACAAATTTCGAAAAGCGTAAAAGTAGTTGCCCTGCACCAAATGAACAACAACCTTTAGTACTTTAATACTAGTAACTTAGTACTCGCATAGTAATAAATTAGTGCGCCACGCCAACACTATCACAGAATACTGCTCAACCAAAATTTGCGTCTGCCTAAGCTACAGTTCCGGGTGCAATTCTAGGCTGAAAGTTGAAGTCGCGTGACGCGCGTGCACGCGACTTCCTAGTGCTAAACATACATAGGCAGCGCAGGCCAGCGCACGCGCAAAACTTCGCGTGCACGCGAAGTTACTTCGACTTTTGCCTATACTTTGCACTACTTCGCACGTGCGTGCACGCGACTTCAACTTTCAGCTTAGAATTGCACCAAGTCAATGCCGATGGACATTGCGCGGTTTGCTTGCGGCTGTGCGGGGCTTGCACAAAGCGAGTTTTAAACAAAGGTCATGGTGGTTTCAACCCAGTTTCCAAACACCTGGAAGCGAACGGCGTCTCATGAGGTCGGTACATGTAATATGTACAGTACAACGCTTCAGGTGTGTTGGGCGCAATGTCGCTGTGGGGTGTGCGTGTTGACATCATCTCAATGATCACCGTGCTCATGTCCGTTGGCATCAGTGTCGACTTTGTCGCGCATGTGTCCTACTTCTACGTACAAGCACTGCAGATGGACCTGCCTCTGTCCAAGGCACAGCGGGCGCTCACATACCTCGGCTTGCCGATCATGCAAGGTTCGTCCATTGTGCTTGCGTGTGGTATACCTATGTATACATACAGTAGGTACGGTCGAGTGATAGGCACATGCAGGTCACAAACCCTGACTGCATAATAGGGGAAAGCGCAGGAACCGAAATTGTATGTAGATACATACAGGACAATACAAACGAGGAAACGGAAAGGGGGAGCCCGGCCAAACCCCCCCGACTTACATCCGTTTCGAAAATATCACCCATTGTAGCACAAGGAGCAACTACATAAAATACATGTGCATACTAGACTGTCAGTTTTGTGTTCAGGCAGGGTGACTGCAGTGCGGTCAGCAAGGGCCCTTGAATTGCACAATGTGTTTTTTTCGGAATCGCCCGAACTGTTTTCACAGACGACATCTGGTCAGCCATATCTTTGCCAGTGCTAATGCAGCAGATGGTCACGTGGCCCCGTTCATGTTTGTGTTTTGTACATCGACTTCGTGTCGTGCCGCGACGTACAGCATATCTTCCGCACCAACACTGTCCATCCCTCAGGTGCCATGTCTACCATCTGCGGCATGACGGTGTTGCTCGCCATCCGTGCGTACATGGTGCGTGCGTTCGTGAAAACGTTGTTGCTTGTCATCATATTCGGACTCTACCACGGTCTGGTGTTGCTACCGATCGTGCTCTCCCTGTTCATCAAGGACAACAACAACATCAAACAACAACACCAAGTGTGTGCGGTCGACAGTGTCTTCGACGATACGATTAAACGACCGAAGAAAGCGGCAGCACAGTCGTGTCGCAATCACAGTGTCACGCCGCCGACCGCGACAACAACGGCTGAGGAGACAACGTCTAGTTCATCCAATGAAACATCACCCAGACGCACACACACTCAACAACAACAACAGAGACGACAACACACGTTCGGAAGAGTTGGACGACTGACGTCGAAACATGACAATATTGCAAACGCACAACAACGACAACAACAACAACAACAACAACAACAACAACAACAACAACAACAACAGCAACAACAACAACAAGTCATGCGCGATCTGAATTGGTCGCTGGCCAGGCGACTCATGCCGACCAGGAAAATGGAAACGGGTGAAAACCGGCCGAACTCATCATTGAAACATCAACAGTCACGCGAACAGCGTTGTGCCGACGGCCGTCTGTTTGTGATCAGCAGTCAGCCGGATGTCATCCCGAGCCCCAATCATTATTCGAACATCGCCTTTCTGGCACCAGATGTACCAGTGCCCATACTTGGTCAGGCACCACCTGTCAGACAGATCACCAGGAATGCCAAGGTGCTACATTGGTTAACGGCACACCCAAAGAATGAGCAACACCCGGCTTATTCGTCCACAAAAATCGGGCCGTAATTGGTTGCGCTTGCAGAAGTTCAGAATTTATTATTGTTGTTCTCATTGTTTTTAGGTCCATGCCTTTGATTGCATTTCAGTATTAAACAGTACATAATGTTGTGATCTTTGTTTTCCCGGTTTGAGTACACGATTATGAGCTTCAGTCAGGTTCATTTCTGTAGTTATCTTTTGCGATCTTTTGCATTTGTTGTTCGCCAACACATGTGCATATAATTAGCGCATTTGACTACTGTATTCACTTGTTATTGACACATCGATTTTAGTTTGATAAACACGACATGTTGTACAAAAAAATACATAGAAATGCCCCTCACACAAAGTAAAACAAAAAAAGCAAAGGTTCAAAACTAATGCGAGTTATGATAATGTATTCCGCTGATGATTAGTTTTTCGGATTAAGGCGCCCAGTGAGCAAAGTAAAAAAACAGCCGATAATATCGTGCAAGATACGAGCTCAAAGAAGGTGAAAAAGCCGGTGAAGTCGCAGAACGTGACTTGAGCCTGAGAGCGTACATACGGTAGTATATCAGCGGTGCCGCTCAGCTGGACATCAACTTGATAAACTCTGCAAAAAGAAAGTATAAAATCTGTATAATGCGCCTAATCTTGATGCCGCATAAAACAGTGCTTGAGCCAAAATACTGCATTTTTAGAAACCATGACTTTCGTAAACACATAGGTTGGAAGTTTGGTCAAAGTGTTAGTGTGCCCGTGTGCGTATCATTTCGATTTAGTAAAGGTGTACAGTGTTTTCTTGCGATCACGACGTGCTAGCTAAACACGCCGATCAGTTCAACAAGTATAACTAAGGCGAAAGTGAACCAGCCAAGTGAGCCAACCATCGATGTCCAGGTATCCGTTCCGATCGATGTCGGCCTCTTTCATGATCTCCTCCACTTCGTGGTCATCCATTTTCTGCAGAATCACAACGTGATAATTTGTTGACGGACTAACAAAACTGCCCCACAATAATGAGTCCGAGGAATTGCTCAGATCGGATCCAGAACAGAAGTTTCGGACTCGGTCCCGGACTTTCGGACTTGGGTCCGAGTCCGAGTCCGATCCAAAAATCTATGTATGTACGATCAGAGAGTCTGGGGTACATATTATCAATACTACTAAAACAGGAAGACGTATGTCTGTATGTGTGTCTGTGGCCCCCTCCCTCGGAGGTGCGGACGGGTCAATTTTCACGGGTAGCTTTGGGTATGCTAACTGGTCTTCGGGGGGGGGGGGGGTGTGGCACGGTACGGGCGCGGCGCTGCAGCCAGGCCGTAGGCACGGGTCCGTCTAGTACAAGCTGATGGTATGAAAACCAAACCGACCTCTCCGCAATCCTTCATGATGTGCGCGAGCTCTTTGGCAGAAATGTATCCGTTGTTGTCGCGGTCGAAGACCTGCAGCACACATCAGCTTTGATCATCAGAAGAGCAGCAAAAATTTGTACGTTAGGAACAAAATTGTCAAATGACGAAAGACGAAACCTTGAATGCCTCCTTCAATTCCTTTTCCTTGTCCTTCTTGCGCAGTTTCTCTTTCATCATCTCAGCGAATTCGCCGAATTCAACGTAACCGCTGCCTGCAAAGACAGTAATGTTAAGAATAGGAACCCGAACGCACCGGAGCCGGAACGCACGCACCATCAGTGTCGAGCTCATCAACGAATCTGTGCACTTCCCTGTTGGACGGATTGTGTCCGAGTGAGCGCAGTACCGAGCCCAACTCCTTGGCCGAGATGCGACCGTCGTTGTTCTTGTCGAACATCGAGAACGACTCGCGGATGTCTGCAGATTGCAAGTTGCGTTTCGTCCAAATTTTTCGACAAAGTCAAAAAATCCCGACTTTCTAGTTCGGAATGAGTGAGTTTTCGATCGCGATCATTGCTGTCATCCCCACCAATGCGGTCGCGGTCACGTGTCTGAATCACTAATACCCTGATCCGATATGTTTTTGACACAATTCAATAAGAAATCCTGTGAAAAAAACGTGACTGACCCTTGGCATGTTGATTCGATGGACGAGTTGTGTTTCAAACTTTCAACGAAATGCAATTGCTTTTACCGTTCACAATAGTACACCATAACACATGTCCACGGCTGGTTGACGTGTCGCACTTTCAATGTTGATGTTTTTGCGTGTGTGTCGGTCTGTTTACCATAGCAACCGCTACGTACGACCACTGAGCGCAAGCACAGGGTCCTCGTCACGTGCACTGATCACGAGCTAAACAAGTATACGGTGCTTCTGGCATTGGGCTAAAGTTTGATTAGCAAGTGTATTGTTTTAGTTGTTGCTGGGTAGCCTGTGGGCTGTGGGTGCTGACATGTCTAAATCCAGAGTGGTTTTGTTCCAGTTCCAAACCAGCACTGGTAGGATGGGTAAGGATCGGTTACAGGCATCGTGTGGCGAGTTTCCCGACCAAGAGACCATCTAATGCACAACATGCACGTGTTTTTATTATTTTAGTAGCCAAAGAGTTATGATGGCTTTGCGAACAATACATACAGGT